>SNQJ01S0011826.1:106239-124225 GCA_010110895.2 Picea sitchensis | reverse complement strand
GAAATTATAATATTCATCCGTTGAATTCAAAATGATAGTCATAATAAAATAGAGTCTCTGTAGATTGTTGCAGTATATTTTGTTTGTTCAAAACATAGGTTTAATAAAAAAAACACTGTTGTAGAAATAAGTAACTCATTATCATTCATTTCGTGTTTAAGAAACATACTGTTAAACAATTGTCAATTTGACATATCAAATCGTGATAAAAAAAATTTGAAAAATAGTCATTAGAAAACTAACACAATTCTTCACAAGTTTTGTTTTTACTGTAAAGTGAAATTCTAAATAAAAAAAATACTTTGATATGTCGGAAGTTGAATAACTTGTGAAAATACAGTTTTTTTTGTCATAAAACAAGCAAAAGTGTAACCCACCTTCATGATTTCACCCCCTTGCTAGATAATGGAATTTGAAAAATGTTCTCACATTATGATGATAGGATATTTGCGTGACACTGCGACATCGAGGTTATGGTAATCACATTGTGATGACGAGGCTATGTTCATCACCTTGCAACAATATGACTATGTTCGTCACATTACGATGGTGGGGCTATGTTTGACACATCACAACATTACTATGTTTGTCATATTGTGACACTACTATGTTTTTCACCTTGCAACATTACTATGTTCATCAATATGCGACACAATTTCTATGTTTGTCACATTGTGACAATATGGGTATGTTCGTTAGATTGCAACAATATGGGTATGTTTGTCACATTATGATGAAGGGGCTATGTTCGTCACATTATGAAAATATGGGTATGTTCGTGACCTTGCGACGGCAAGGGTATGTTTTACACATTGTGACATTACTATGTTTGTGAGATCGTGACACTACTATGTTCGTTACATTGAAAAATTACTATCTTCATCGCTTTGTGACGATAAGGCTATGTTTGTAACATTGTGACAATATAAGTATGTTCGTCACATTACCACGACGAGGCTATGTATGTCACATTGCAATGAAAGGGATATGTTTGAAACATTGTGACATTGATGTGTTTTTTTAGATTGTGACAGTGCCATGTTCATCATATTGCAACATTACTATGTTCTTTGCTTTGTGATGGAAAGACTATGTTCCTCACATTATGACAATATGGGTATGTTCATCGCAATGTGACGACATACTATATTCATCACATTAAGACAATAGGGTTATGTTTGACACATTGGAACATTACTATGTTTGTCAAATTGTGACACTATTATGTTCATCACAATGGAACTTTACTATGTTCATCAATTTGTGATGGCAAGGCTATGTTCGTCACAATGGAACTTTACTATGTTCATCAATTTGCACTGACAAGGCTATGTTCATCAATTTGCGATGACAAGGCTATGTTCGTCAAATTGCAAAAAATTTGGGTATGTTACATTATGACGATGGGGCTATGTTTGTCACATTTCAAGGATGGAGCTTTGTTTGAAAAATTGAGACATTAGTATGATTATCAGATTATTTGAAAAATTGAGATATTAGTATGATTATCAGATTGTAATGGGGGAATCGACAACTCACGGTTCTCGTACTCTAGTAGGTGCAGCTACCCAGCCCACAAGAACAGCGTATGAGTAAATCCGGGTGAGAATAAATACACCCGTGCGAGCATAAATACATTACATTATTACCATAAAACACAATTTATATTTATAATATTGTGAAAAACACTATTTACATGTATAATTTTACAAATACTATTATTATAACAAAAAAGACCAAACATATATTAATTTTAACTCTTTAACTTTTAAATCGATTTGATAAATTAATAAATAGATACATTATTAAGAAATTATTAGGTTATTAAGAAATCAATACCTTATTAATTAATACATTGCTAAAGTATTACTACAGTAATAAAGTAATACATTAACAATACATTATTACATTAATAATACATTAAATTAATTAATCAATACATTACTATAGTGTCCATACATTAAAACATTTATAAAGTAATAAATAGTATATTAAATTAAATTAAAATTAAAAATATTAAATTATTATCATTAAATTATTATTATTTAAATTATCTTTTTATTATTATAAAATCAACTTTAATACAAATAAATTTAATTTTAATACAATCATAACTCTAATTTTAATAGAAATAACCATAACCCTAATCTCAATATAATATTTTGAAAACACTATTTACATACATAATGCATCAATTAGATTAATAAATACATTACATTATTACTATAAAACACTAATTGTATTTATAAATATTTATATTGATAACACATTTTAACTTGTATTTATATTTCTAATAGTATGAAAAACACTTTATATATATATAATTTTACTATCAGTATTATTATAGCACAAAAATAAAACATATATTAATTTTAACTCTTGGCTTTTAAATAAATAAAAGTTAAACATTATAAATTATGGCATGTAAAGTGCGACCTACATACAACCACCTAGATGGATGGATTTTTCCCTTTGGTTGCTGGAGTTCAAAGTACTTGAGCTCAAGGTACTTGATCTGGCTAGCTTTCGTGATACCTTTTCATCTAATATATTTGTAGGCTCCTTTTTTTAAATCTTTGCTTATATAACAATTTTGTACATAGAATTTTATTATTGACATTTAGTTAATTATCGTTGATTCCATTTTTTCTATATTCTTAGTGGGACGACTGTGATTTCTCTTTAAAGTTTAAACGAGTTGATTTGGATAATTAAACGGTTCTTGTTCCAATCAATGTATTAAGCATACAATCCATTTGAAAGCCAATCAAAGTATTAAGCATACAATCCATTTGCACGAGAAAAAGCATTCCGGTGGTACTTCATAGTTAACTGAGATTTATCCTGAAATAATGAATATTCGAAACCTATTTTCTTAATAATGAATATTCCAAACTTATTTTCCCAATCACATGATAGCATATAATATCACACCAATAATAGCAGGTGAACATAGATAAATAACATTATATCAAATTTGATGAATTAAACTATTTATAAATTGCCCGTGTGCTGAAACGGAACTTAAAACTCGTGGACAATTATTTGTCATTCCATAAACCAATTATTTGTAAGTCCATAATCACAATGCAAGGAAAATTTGCCTTTACCAAGTGTATCATCGTTTTTAACCCACTACTTTAAATGTTAAATTGATTAAAACTACATAGTACTGTGATCGACTCACATGTCAAGCTGATGTAATTTTATGTTCGATTTTCGTTTATAACACTGTGTAGTTTCACATGCATGCTAATATCTACTATATATCATTGATAAAACCGTGACATTACAATCACACAAAAAACAGACGGAACTTACTTATAAGACTCCTCGTGCATTCAATAATATCGCTGGTGCAATCGCCTTTATCCTTATTGCATTAGTTCGCATCAGAATTTGGGGATCGCAGCCAAGGTTCTCTTGATTATACTACCCTCCCACGCCAAGTCGTGCCATTACCCATATTCCGTTGTGAACAGAATTTTTTTTAAGATATCCATGAGAAAGAAATACATGCATTGTTCCAAGGAAGCATGCGATGCACTGAACCCTGGAGAGCACCAGGAGAAAGAATTGAAATTCTCTGATGGAGCCATCCAGCTGAACCACCCCTGTGTTAATTGAAATGCATCATGTGTCCATCTTAACCACCGCTTCACATCGTGACAACCCTTCACGTCCAACGCTTCACATCCAACTCTTCACCTGGCAACGCTTCATATACTTAAATTCGTGCTCACTGTTACCATATAATTAAATTTGAGCTAAATACCCACTGCTTCACATCGTGGCAATGCTTCACATCCAACGCTTCACCTGGCAACGTTTCACATCCATAAATTCGTGTACATTGTTATCTATATAATTAAATCTGTTAATCCTCCTTAATCAATTAAACATTAAACATGGCAATCAATGGACAGGGCAGTAATTCCTTAATAATATTAAGTAAATGTGAAAAAGTAAACAAGGAAAATGTAAGCATTCATAAATGCAAGGAAGTTATGAAATTAAATCTCATTCATTGATTTGGAACAACGACGAAGAATATGCCAACATCTTTAATTGTTGGCCATAAGATTGGAATTTGTAATTAAAAAGTTAATTAAACCATTGATTCAAATAGGGGGATGCCTATCCTGGTAATTATAATAATTATATTTATAGTTTAATGAAATAATAATATTTTCATTCACATTATTATCTTTTTTTTTTATTTTTTAGTAAAAAGAGGGAAGTTCGTGCTATATTAAGTGGCAAAAAATACAATTGTTCTTGAAAATAGACTAGTTTGACAACAATGAGGAAACCATGATTGATGGTGTGTCATTGTCTTAACTATGCCTAGTGTTTTACAGGAAATAACTAGAATCATACATAAAGTGGTAGAAAAGAGACTAGAAGTTTTGAACAAGACTATAACAGTTAGCCGGTGGCATTTGACGTGGTGTCCATATCTTGAGCATGTGCATTGGTTGGAATGAAAAAGTACTGTAAGCAAGTTGGGCATCTTCGTCCCAGTGGCACATTGGAGAAGGCATCAAAGAGCATGCCCACACATTGGCCCATGAGGGTGCCATGATAAACATGGTCCGCCATCTCGCTACGCAAATCAAAAAGAAAATTAAGGAGGTCCGGATGGAGGAAAGGTGGAAGGACATGCCATTGAGTTTGCATGGAGGAAATGGGAGGTGGCATGAAGATTGTGCCACCTTCCCTTGGTGCATCGCCCAAAGGCATTTCCACTGGCTCGCTTGACTCTGCTTCCACTGGCTCTCTTGAGTCTTCTTTCCCTGGCCACTTCAAGTCTGCTTCCTCCTCGACGCTTCATTTGTTGTCATCCAAGGCGGCTTCAACTTATGGGTTTTCCCCCAGAGGGGACATGTCTACTCGAATATTTTCCTCAATGTAGCAGGTGGAGAATTCCTCCTGCATCATCTCAGTCTCACCGTCATGAGGTTTCTTGGTGCCAGGCAAGGAGGCTTCCATTCGTAAATCACTTGGTGGATCCCAATTGTCTGACACTGTGAAAAGGAACAATTTATGTGGTTCCTGAAGTGGCTCCTCCAGGTTGAATTCTTCAACATAGGCCATTGGTGGCTCCCCGATATCTGTTGCAACCGGAGGCACTTCAAGCTCAATTCTGTTGCGCTGGAGTTGGGTCCGAGCAATGGAGAGTTCTCTTTCCATTTTTTGCAGGTGCCTCAGTCGAGATACAAAGGCATGCCAGGCGTAGCCACGATGTGGCTTCCCTCTCTCTCGAGGCATCGAGGTAGAGAAACAGGTAGGAGCTATGCAAAAGGTGAAAGGGTAGCTGCTCTGAGGCTTCCAGTTGCAGAGAAGGTGCATAATGAACATGAAATGGAGGAAGACATGGCTTGGGCGTGCTAATAGCAGGACGACTGATGGGACGTTCAGTGCTAGTAAGTCCCTTTCATGGGTGAGTGGCATAACTAGACTACTCACGCGAGGGGTGAGTCCTGTATCAGGTGGGCGGTAGCTGGAGCCATCTCCCATCCTTAATGCTGATGGGGTGGGTGTCAGCCATCCTCATTTATGGCCAGGCCTCACTTCATGCCTTGTGTCTTGGATGTTCTATGTGGCGCCCCATCCGGGGGATGAATATCTATGTGGGAGAGATTGTGGCACCATTTCGAGAGATTGGTGTAGTCAGAAGTTTGCGCCTGCCAGTGAATTTGATCAATCTCAGTATTGACTCCCTCATTTGCAAGACAATCCGCGACTTTGTTGGCATCCCTTTTTTCATGAGAGGGGATAATGATGATGTTGGGACAGAGGAGGAACCCAAAGTCTTCCAAAAGTCTTGAAAGGCGCCAGTTGGGTGAGATATCGGAAGGACGTTTGCCATGGAGAATTTGTGTTATGAGTTGAATGATAATCTGAGAGTCCTCCTCTATGATGATCCTCTGATACTGATTGCCTATTTCTACCTTGAGGCCTTTAAGAAGACTTAGAAGTTTAGCTGCATTATTTTTATTTTCCCCCAAGAAGCCTTCTATCAGGTGAAGGATTTCACCATTTGAGTTTTTCAGAACTGCCCCAAATCCTGTTGGTCTTGGGTTACCTTTTGAGGCACCATCGAAGTTAATAATTATGAATCCCATTAGAGGTGGGGACCAGAGTCTTGGGCTGCAAGGGCGTCACCTATTTGTATTCGGGATTTCCTGATTGTGAATGTCTAGGTTCCAATTTTGAAGGATGCATTCATCCTCTTTATTGCATATCAAGTCGCCTGGGGTCCATGACTTACTCTTGATTGTTTCATATATGTGCTTCACTATTTGCCCCCAAACCAAGGTAGGAGGGGAGGCTTTTGAGTGGAAGATCCTTTTGCTTCTTTCCTTCGAGATTTGCCAAAGGGAGAAACTCAAGAGAAGTTGCCAAATTTGCTCAAGGATTGGATTGTGGAAAGAGATCGAGTCCCAATGTTCTAAGGTATCCCGAATATTGTTCCTGTTATGGTTCGAGCAACACATCATTTGGGATCCTTGATCCCAAATCCTTTGGTTGTAAGGACAACTGTTGAGGAGGTGGTCCATTGTCTCCTCTTACTGTTGAGAGAGGGTACATATTGAAGGGCCTATGAAGCCCCTTTTTTTGAGGTTGTCCCAGGTGGGGATGCGGTTTTGTATTGTGAGCCAAAGAAAGAAAGAGACTTTGACTGAGAAGTTGTCTGTTTTAGAGTAGCCCTATCTAAGAATGTCCAAACCCTCCTAGATTGGAATTTTCTTGTGTCTTGCACAAATTTCCCAGGCATGTAGGTCCACCCCTCGAGAGAGTTGAAGTTCCTGATGTTTTGTTCTCCATTGTCACCAAGTCGTATCCCTGTCCGTTGTTTTCCAAAGATCTTTGACCCATTGGAAGGCTTCCTGTTGAAGTGCTAACCTAAGGGGTTTGAGCTCTTCTAGATTGATTAGGGGTGTTTGTTGTTGCCAAGAGTCTTGCCAAAATAGGGCGCCTTCTCCATTTCTGATTTCCTAGAAGGCATGCTTTTGGATTAGAAGACGATTCTTCTAGGCCATGTTCCAGATGCTCGAGCCCTGGATCAGGTCATTGAGTCGTATTAGCTAATCATGTCGGGTGGTCATACTTCTATTTCCATAGTTGCACCAAAAGTTCCATGGGATGCTGGAGCCATCACCACCACATTTTCGCTCCCATGACTTGATTTAGATTTCCAGGGTCCTGAAGGCCAAGGCTTCCTAGATGTTTAGGCTTGTAAATCTTTTCCCATCTTACCAAGGCCCATTTTTTGTTGGGTTGGTGTCCATGGCATAAGAATTTTCACTGCAGGCCCCTGATTGTTTTGATAACCGATTTAGGCGTTGCTAGGGCAGTAAAGAGGTAGGTGGGTAGGGCTTGCAGGACAAACTTAAGAAGGACTAGGCGAGCCATAGTGTTTAGCGGTCTGAAGGTCCAGTTGCTTAGCCCGTGAGAGATGGAAAGGAGCAAGCTATTCCAAGAAATAGAGTGTGTTGGCTCTCCCGTAAGGGGTATGCCAAGGTAGTTGTATGGAAGGGAGATCTTGGGAATGCCAAGGAGTTGGGAGATGTGATTTTGGATAACAATCAGAGTTTTGAATAAGTATAGCTTAGATTTATCCAAGTTGAGAGCCATGCCTGAAGCTTCCTCAAAATGAGAGAGAATAGAGTGGAGCTTGTTGGCTTCTCTTTCCGTAGGGGTGTTCATAAGTAAGGTGTCATCTACAAATTGGTTGTATGATGGTGCAGGCTGGAGATTGTGAAGGGGTAAGCCAAGAAGTGAGCCCTCCAAAATTGTCGCCTTGATATATCGACCTAGTCCTTCCGCCATGAGGAAAAATAGGAAGGGAGAGAGAGGGTATCCCTGTCAGATACCTTTGGTGGGGGAGAAAGGCTGTGAAGGGAATCCATTGACCATAATAGAAAAGAAGTCCGAAGAGGCGAGCTTGAGGATCTAGTTCACGCAAAATTTATCAAAACCAAAGGATTCGAGTATGGAATGAAGGTATTGCTAGCTCAGTCTATAGAAATCTTTTAAAAGGTCGAGCTTGATGAGCATACCTGAGATTTTGGTCATCTTTAGTGAGTGGATCACCTCATGAGTGAGGATGATGTTGTCCATGATTTCTCTCCCTTTCACGTAGCCAGTTTGTTCTTTGGAGATGACAAAGGGGAGGATAGGCTTTAGGAGAGTGTCTATGACCTTGGTGACGATTTTGTAGATGACGTTACAAAGGGAAATTGGCTTGTACTTCTTCAAGTGAGTGACTCTTTCCTCTTTCAGGATGAGGGTGAGAAAGGTGGCATTTAGGGATAAGAGTACCCATCCTGAGGTTCGAGATTCCTCCACCACCTGCTAGACTTTTTCCCTTATTAAGTCCTAGCAATGATGGAAAAAGTTAGTAGTGAAGCCATCGGGGCCTTGTGATTTTCCTGAGGGAATTTCATTAAGTGCATTGTCCACCTCTTCTTGAGTGATAGGCCTCATCAAGGCCTCATTCTGGTCATGCGTAACCAACGTGGGTATATGACTGGTTATTTTCTGTATGGCATCCTCCCTGTTCTCAATAGTTTCCGTGAGAAGCTCCTTGTAGTAGGAGTTGAGTTCCTCGACAAACAAGTTGCGTTCTCGTATGGGATTTCCTTGAGCATCCTCTAGCTGGTTTATCCTGTTGATGTATCTGTGATGTACCACTGCGTGATGGAAGAACTTAGTGTTCCTCTCTCCCTCTTTGAGCCATTGAACTCTAGATTTATGGCGCTACAAAATTTCTTCTTTCTTTTTCCGGTCATCCAGTTCTGCTCGGATTTCCTCCTCTTCCTTCATGAGATCTCGGGTCCTAAATCCTAAAATGAAAGTTCATTGCAGGTCTTCCGGTCTATGTTCAATCTCCTGAATGTGTTGGAGTATGTTTCCAAAGGTATTTTTTGTTCCAGAGCTTTAGATGTTGCTTCAAGATTTTAAGGCGATGCTGGAATCTATACATGCATGTCCCATGGTATATTGTTGCCTCGTCCCACCAGGACTTTGCGAGCTGAGGGAAGTCGGGATGGGAGAGCCAAAATTTCTCAAAGAGAAAGGGTTTGAGCTTGGGAGTATCCCTTGTATCCATACAAAAAGAAATGGGCCAGTGATCCGATTCCATTTTGGGTAGTATATTGTCTTCCATAGCAGTATCCTCCTCTAGGAGGGCTTCCGATGTAAGGAATTGATCTAGATGGAAAGCCACCTATTGGTGGTCCGATCTGCGATTGGATTGGGTAAACATGTCATTTCAAGTTTCAATATCTACTAGATTTAGCTGGTCAATGAGTAATTGGAACTTACCCCTGTGTTTCTCCAAGCACTTGATTCCTCTAGTTTTTTCTTCCAGCGTCAGGATCATATTGAAGTCTCCCCCCAAGACCCAATTGGGCATATCCATAAGAGTTTTGATGTAGTCTATTCTCTTCAGGAATCTTTCTTTATCATTTGGGCTTTTCGATCCGTAAACATTAGTGATGGATCCTTCCTTTCTTGACCCTGTGACCATGAAGTGCATCGTGAGAATGCCTAAGGTGGAGAAGGTTCGGCTTAATATGACATAATTAGGGTTCCATAGAATGGCTAGTCCCCTTGAGGCAGCCGCATAATTGGAGTAAATGCAGTCACACCCACGCCAGCTCCAGTGAAAGACAATTTTTTCTTCTATTCCTGCACATTTAGTTTCCTAAAGTAGGAGGATATTTGGGTTTTCTACCTTGATACATTCTCGGAGGACCCATTGTTTGGACCAGTCGTTGAGTCCTCTGATGTTCCAAGTGATTATCTTCATTATTAAAAGTGTAGAGGTGGGTGGAGGTATCCCTTCGAGAGCCTTTGGATATGTCCTGAATTGAGTAGTAGATTACCTCCTTCTTTGATTAGCTGTTGTGTTGATTTGCGTCCTCTTCTTTTGTTTTCCCTTGGCGCATGCTTTTCATCTGTGCTTAGATCTGTGGCTATGCCCAGTCGGGCTGTGGATCAGGCGGTGGAGTCAATGAAGACTTTGTGGACTTTGCGTAGTTTTTCTATGGGAATGGTTTGTAGATCCTTACGATTGATAGATTCTTCAAGTTTTTCCAGATCTATGTCCTCTAGATCGTGATCATTCCACTACATCTGGGTGTCTCCATCGGTCCCAAGTGTTTCCGCTGGGGCGGTTTCTTGGTTATGTTTAGGGCGAGGGTTGGCTTGGGTTTTTCCCTTCTCTTGAGCTTTTGTTTTCTATGGCTCGTGGATCTCCTCGTCTTCTAGTAACTTGTTCAGGATTTCATAAGTGTTTTTGGTGGAGATATTTGGAGCTGTGATAGTGCTTTGTTTCCTTGGCGGGTTCTTCTTTCTGTCTGTGATTGTGGTAAATCCGTTTGTTTTCTTGGCTTCCCCGCGGTAGGACCTTGGGCATTCAGGGGGAAGTTTTTGAAGAGGTGACCGTGCTCATGGCATTTTTTCCAGCGAAAGGGTATGTGTTCATAGTCTATTGTTTGTCTCCAATCCTCATCTTGATACTCCATAGTGATAGATCCAGGTAGAGCTCTTTAGATGTCCATGTAGACACATATTTGTGCATAGGAGGTGTATCTTCTCTTCTTTGTTGCTTCTGATGATTTGACATATCTCCCCATTGTATTTCCTTTTCCCATGAGTATTTCTTCCAACCAAAATTCTTGGGGTAGAGAGTATAGTCTGATCCACACTGGCACCATTATGAAGTCTTCCTTTTTTGGGATGAAGCGGTCTATCCAGAACCTCAGGAAAATCCCAGCTGAGTTGTAGAAATATGGTCCATTGTCGAAGATTCTGTCCTTGTCCTCGAGGTTGTACAAAATGATCGTGAAAAATCCTTTGGAGATGAGATAAAACTCATAATTGCCTTTGGGGTTCCACTAGTGCTTGATCCACCGAGTTAGGTCCCGCTCAGAGGGACAAAGTCCAAGAAACTTATCGATTAGGGCATTTTTCTCGCATGAACTCGGTGTGTTGACCTACCCTGTTCGAGTTAATGAGATAGCAAGGTGGTTTGTCTGATTGTGGTATGCATTTACGTGGTTCACATCCAAGAGGTTCTTTTAGATGGGAGGAACTTGCTTCCACATCCATTTCCGTCCCGAGTCCCTATTCTTTGGATAGTATATGTTCTCGCAGATGCGACGGTGGCTCAAACGGAGGTCATTTGGCCCTCGTCCTAGCCCTATTATTGGCAGTAAAATTGCTTTATGAGGGGGGTTTCCCCCTCCCCTCCCCCCTGCTTTATGAGGGGTTTCCTCCCCCTCTCTTCCCCTTCCATACTCATCATGTCTTCTCAAGCCACAGTGTTTGACCGTACCTGTGTGGTTCAGGTGGTGAGTCAGTGCATGTGACAAATTGCAGGGGAGGCATTACAGAGTGTTGTCAGAGAAACCTTATTACCATTTTTAATATCATTAAATATGTTTATTTAATTATGAACACTTAATTTATTACAAATGTTTTTATTATAATTATTTAAAATATCATTATAAAGCAAAGAATAAAGTACACTAAAATTTTATTTCGAAAATGATTCAAGTTAAAAAAACTTAATAATTGTAGAAATTTTATTTCGAAAATGATTCAAGTTAAAAAAACTTAATAATTGTAGATATGAATAATTTTTAATGTAAGAATGTTTTTCTTCAAGCCTCTACAACATGGCAAGCATAAAAATGTTTTTCTTCAAGCCTCTACAACATGGCAAGCATTTTCTCTAATGTGTTGTTGTTGTCAATCAACTATATTATTGATTTGTATTGTATACATATGACTAGATTAGGCCTGTTTAGCTTTTTTCCAATCAAAATAAAAAAGTAGTTTAAATTTAAGAAGTTTATAGATGTAAATTTTAATTTTACAAAAATATTAAAATTTTATATCCAAATTTTATTTCTCATTTTTAGTTGAGTTTTAATGGATATTTACTATTAAATAT
Source organism: Picea sitchensis (assembly GCA_010110895.2). Classification (NCBI taxonomy): domain Eukaryota; kingdom Viridiplantae; phylum Streptophyta; class Pinopsida; order Pinales; family Pinaceae; genus Picea; species Picea sitchensis. The sequence continues at coordinate 112,254 of SNQJ01S0011826.1, read as the reverse complement.
ATTAATTTACAAATTAAATTAGTAACTTTGATATTATAGTTTTTCAAGAAATATAAAGTTTTGATAAAATTAGTAACTTTGATATTATAGTTTTTAAAGAAATATAAAGTTTTGATATTGCAATTTTTAATACAATTCAAAATTGGTATCTATTAGTAATACATAAACTAGAATTTAATACATTATGGTAGTAAAGTTTAATATGATATAGTATATAATATATAGCAATTCTAACATATATTAGGTCTCTAATTTGATTGAAATAAAATTTAAAATGTAAATTTGTAATTTAAAATATTTTTTATATATAAATATTACTCCCAACTTAACTTTTCTTTCCAACCTTCCAACATTAGAAAACTTATATAACATAGATTATTTATATATATTATTTTTAAGTAGTTTTAATTACATAAAAAAATAATTATTATATTTATATTTTAATATTTTCATTTATATATATAAAAGTGATCAATACCCACTAAAATAAAATAAAAAATCTTTTTTATAAATTTTAGAGTTTAAATACTTAAATTTTTATAGATTTTAGATTTTAAATACAATTCTATTTTTATAAATTTTAGACTTTATATACAATTTTTTTTTTAGATTTTAAATTTTAAATACAAATTATATTTTTATATATTGATATTGTGAATTGTATTCATATTTATATGGGGATAGTAATTTTTAATATGGTTGGATTTTTTGTTTCAATAAGTTTTAAACAAATGACTTTAACAACAAGAACTAACACCTTGAGAGCGTTGCATTTTTATATATTTATAACTAATAAAATTACAATTAATTTACATTTATGTAAATAATTAAAAATTTTACACATAAGTCATAACTCCTAAACTAAAATAAATCTATACTGAATTAGTATATCCCTAAGCAAATAAAAATTCACCCAAATCTATGAGAATTTTTTTTCACCCAAAGCTATGGGAAGAGCCGACTTCTCTATGCAATTATTGAAAGCCTATGGTACATAAGTCAATATCTCAGATTTTTCTTAAAGTTGAACTGCCAATCTTAACGAGTGTTTTAGATTCATTAGTGTATCGGAATGTTCTCATCAAATACTTAGTCATTCAGTTCCCCATCAATTCTTTCTGTCACCTTTTATGTCATTGAAGTGAATTTGAAAAGAAGATAAACAAACATATGTGCAGAGACTGTTTATTTTTTCATAGTTTCAAAAACATTATATATAATCTTCGAGGGAAGAAATCTGCTTAAGCAGATTTTATCTCAGCATGCTTTAATAACACGGGTATTTTACTTTATTAAACCTTATAAATTAATTTGTAGGCTCTATATTTGCAATAAGGCGAGATAACAGTATCCATTTTTTTCTTGTTAAATTAAGTGTGTTTCATACTCATGGCGTGGATAATTCTTTTAAAGCGTGAGCTTCTGCATTTTAAATGATTAGCCGTACAGGATCTACTTTTGCATATCTCATCAAAAGTCAAACAACCCATTTAACAAATTGTTTTGGGATTTTGTTGCTTATAATTTTCTGTATTAAAAAACAAACAAGAAGTTTAACAAATTAATATTGGGATTTTCTGCTTAAAATTTTCTGTTACGGAAAATTTGTTGGGTATAGGAGGGGACCCCGAGGGCCCTATTCCCCTCATAATTTGATTTGGTAAAAAACAAAAGTCTTATCATTGGATTTGGTAGCGGACATGCAGCGCCATTCCCACCATACCCATGTCGACCGACAGAAAAGGACTGCAGCCTGGAATTATGATTTATCTCATTCAAAATCACAGAACCAAAAGAACGATAGCAATAAATTGGTAGGAAAGATGTCGCTGTGATATGAACTAGAATTGTTATAGATGAAAAAGTCAAGACAGTAAACATTAAGCATTTTGTAATGAGCATTTCATTGGTTAATTGTCTTTTCATCTTGTCTAATAGATAACAAATACAAGATGCACCATATAATGAACTAATAATTAACTCACTGCATTTACACTGGCTTGACACTACCTTCCACCATAGAAAGCAAGAACATTAGGCTGTCTTATATGACTTTAAATATATTCACGAACATTGCTTCATCGGCGAAGGATAAACGCCAAAGGAATTGCACCTTTTCCGACTCCTGCATATTCTTGATTCCAATGGTACATCCTTCGATCGGCAGCAACATTAATCTAGCGACTCGACTTATCTAGACGTCATGACACAAACCATCTTTACCGTGTGTCATATCGCTCGATTCTCAGTGGTCGGATTCCGCGGCCAATGGATTCCATTAATGCATAGTAATTGAAATTTGAACTCCAAAAAGAGGAGGGCTTGAAATTTGAAGTTGGTAAGAAGCTGGATTTATTTGAAATTGAATTGAGCCATTGAGAGGTTATTTTAAAAGGGTTTTGTTGCACACATGCATGGTTGTAAGATCCTAGGTTCGAGTTATTTTGATCAACAAAACCCTTTAAACATTGATTCTTTCAGTATCACTTGCATGCAAGTGAAGTCTCACCCTAGGCATCTATTGAGATTGTTTTTACAGTAGTGAGGGAATGGGAGGTAATCATCCTAGTGAGGGAATGGAAGGTGATCATCCTATTCATTCTTACTGTACAAGTTATTATGCATTTTCTCTCCTTAGGTTACTTAGTGAGTTCAGTCATGTATTACCATTATACTTCATATTGCAACATAAACCTAGTACTATGACATCCATAACTATTGCACAACTATCATGTAATAAATAGTTATAATCTAACATGCACACAAAGAATATTCATGATCCGTCACCTAAAAGACAAGTAAACATAATAGTTAATGTGGTTCACCCAACTTTGGGCTACATCATCCACAAGGTTGGCTTCTTTATTATTCTTTCTGCAATTGTCTCAGGCATGTGCACTACACTTACAAAAGATACATCATTCTATTTTCTCCTTCATCTAGCCTGGTTGCTCTGTAGTGCAAGCGTCTCTCTCCCTTCAACATCTCCTTAATATTTAGACATAGACTCTTTCCTGCTCACCCTATTCTCTCACTCTCCTTACATACATAAACTATTTGACTGACTCGATAGTACCTCTAGTAAAAAAAAAAAAATCCAATAGATGAACAACAAAACAAGTAAACCCGTATATTCACAACCCATTACATATTTATATATGAGTACTAGAGCTTAAAACCCTACTTTTCTCACCCCAAAACCCTATTACAATTCATGATACTGAGGTTGACTCGTTGATCAGGCTTGTTTTATCCTTATTTTTCGGACCTGCATGCTGCTTTTGCACTCTGACTATTGTTTTTCATTGTTTTTCATGTATTTCATCTTTTGGTATGCCGAACTATTATCCTTCCTTTTCATCCTCTTTCTTCTCTTTCTTTATTCCTCTGCTTTATTCCTCTACTTTATGCCTCTTCTTTATTCCTCTGCTTCGCACTCGAGAGCGTACCTTGTCTTCCTTCTTCTTCTTATGTTTTGCGCATCTTCCATACTTGGGACTTTCATGAATATTATTTCCACACTGCCTCTCCAATATGCCCCCAACCTCACTGATGCGTGGGTCGTCCCTAGCCACTTAGGCCTATTACATGTTCCTCCTCATAAAAGGGCATTGACACATTCCAATTGCATAATATGTACACACTAATTCAAAACCATTCTTCAAGCTCATGCCATATTCAAAACCATTCTTCAAGCTCATGCCATATACCATGATTTTTCTTTCCATTTCAAATACTAACCTTTTGGCATTTACATGGCCAAACTTTGAATTCACAATCTCAACCTATTTTCTACATTACATAATGCAACCTCTAAATTGTTCCTATCTATAAATGGATTTTATTTCATGTTAAATGACATTGAGTCATTAGTGTCTATATATGTTGTCCCAAACAATTTGTAAAATTAGTGTTTACTCGCCTTCTCTCATTACCAATTTTTAGTCCATCTTTGATAGCTTCACATTTTAAATTTGTGTGCAAAAATTGTAGAGAGTGAATCGAGGTGCACTCTAGAGCCAAGTTGAATGTGTCATGATTTTGGGTAACCGTAATATGCAAGATATTAAGATAAGTTGAAATTCATGGTTTGTTGATTCTTGATAAGTTTTGTTATTGCTAGTCAAAATGAGATTAGTACCAACAACTTCTCATTTTCTTTGTCCTTACTTTCCCTAGGGTCAATTATTTTGTGCCATTGTTCTTTTTTCACAATGGTTTTCTTCCATTGAGTTTCCATTAATTCTTAACATTTTTCCTTTAATCAGTGATGGTCATCTCATGGTTTTGTTTCATAGCAGTATTCCTCCATTGATTACCCATGCTTCTTAATTTTTTCCTTCGTCATCGTAAGCTTACATATTTTCTTCCTTTGCATCACTCTTTTGCATGTCTTTGATGGAGTAGATATAGTTTTCTTAATTGGGATTCACTATGGAACATAAAATATGATGATTTACCCCTAGAGAAACCATACTAAAATGGTTCCCCACAACTAGAAAATTACTAATTTGTGGCTACTACGACACTCTATAACCTATAAATGGATTTTACAACACACATGAAATTGGTCTTACAGGACATTATTTCAAATAATATTCTCTCACGAGCACAGACAAACTACCTATGCATTGTAATGTGTAAATCCATGTGCCTCAATAAATAATATCAAAACATCGAGTCTAGATATTGGTCTTGCAATTAAAATTTGATGGCTCAAGTAAAATTGATACCAGTTCATGAGACCCCTTTGAAGTTCTCAAATGCAAAAAGCATCTGAATCCTTGACGAGGTTTCCCTTCAAAGGCAGACCATTGATTGCAAAGACAAATTACAAGAGATTAAATTATGTAGGGAGTATTTATATATCCAATACCGTAGAGATGACTCAAACCTATTATATAGACTAAGCCATTGTAAAGAAAATAATTTTTCTTGAGATATAAATAACTTATAAAACTATAAAAGATGAAAACACTAACTTAATTTGAGATAAAGAATAACTTTTTTTAATTATTAGAGACGAACCAAGTATATTCACTCAGATATTACAAATAATTTTGTTAATAAAAGGTGCATTTTTTGCTTCTAACGACCCTAAATATCATAAGAAGAACAATATGTTAAAACTCATAGATTACTTTCATCAATAAAATAATAATTTTAAAAAATAGTAATAATTTTAAAAAATAGAGATTAACTCAAGCCAAAGCATTTGAATATATTGAAGTTAAGTTCATTTAAGTATTTTCTCAACAATAAGTAGTGTGGTAAATGTTTCCATTCTCCATTAGTGAACCAACCATATTATAAAATACATAACAACAATCATAACAACAAAAAATTCACACATTAGGGATTTATATTGATGTCCATGAAGGAATTTTGTTGTAGTTGATCTCAATACCAAGTCATTTCGACACCCTCACCTATACTCGACAATGCTTCAAATGCTAGATCACTCGATATCCTCTTAATATCCACATGGTAATTTATTATAAAAGAGTGGAATTCAACAACAATGATTCTTTCTTATCTATGCATAGGTTTTAGATTATATTTTTCAACGTGATAAATTCATTTCATCTAGTTACATATCAGTTTTGAGTTAGTGAAGACCTTAATATCATTGGAACCATTTTTTTTTGGTTGTTTTCATCCCTTCAACAAGGGCAATATAGTATGCTTCATTATTTGTAGTCCTTCCATAAACTTCTTTGCGACTTTGCATGACACGATTTAGTGCTTTGTTGTGAAGGACATATTTAATAACTGCTTGATCACGGTTTGGATAACAAGACACTTCAATGGATAATGTCCACTTCTTCACCATTCTTTATGCTTCGAAGAAGATTTAAAAAAAGAAAACAACAAATTTTGATCAAAAATCTCATCACATCAAATTTAGACAGAAACTCTTTCACATCAAAATTTCTCAAAGATATTTTGCATGTTGCATATTGTTGACCACAAATTCAAAAAATTTATGCACCCAACCAAAATATATAATTTATA
>SNQJ01S0011826.1:75222-106224 GCA_010110895.2 Picea sitchensis | reverse complement strand
GTCAGTGTTTATTACATAGAAATAATATATTATTCTACCTACTTGAAGGGTTAGGAAGGTTAGGTCCCTAGGAACTTTGTTGAGATACAACGAGGATCACAATCCTTTGAATTTCTTTCCCTATCCCTTGGCCATCATATCCCATTTTATTCATGTGACTAGAACTGATGCCTCTGGTGTGCTTTTGAAGGTCATTGAATGTCTCTTGAGGAAGGATTCGGAAAGGATATTTTACCATGCTTGACTCGAACATGGTGTTATATTTCTTCGTGGGTATAGAATGGGTTTTCTTGGTCTCTTGGAGAACAAATTCTAGCTTCTTCAAGGCCTCTTCCGTTGTTGCAAACCCCAATATAGATGAGAATTCACTTCGGTGAACCTCTCCTCTTATTAATTATCCAGCTAAGTGAATTTCTCCTCTAATTGCAAGAGTTGTAATATGTTATTGTCTAATTCTTCCCTCATGGTATTGAAGGATTATCGTTGTTTGTCTAATTTTGTTTCCCACTCATCCACTTTCCCCCTCCAATACTAACTTTCCTCTTGGATCTTCTTGTTTCATTTTCTCAATTCTTCCAGCTTCTCCCTCTTCAAGACATTTCCCATGGAAATTTATTCAAGGTATCTAATTAACTTTCTTTGATACCATATGATCAATAAATAGTAGGGATATGGCCTATTTGTTTCATCAACAAAAGTCTTCTACAAAAAAAAAAAAAAAAATTATTCTATATTTAAGATGAAAATATAAGTGAAAACCTTCTCATGTAATCATCATCAATAGACAAACAATATTGCATTCCCAAATTTAATCATTTCTTGGTTCATTTTCTATGGAAAACCAATACCAATCAATGGAAAAAAAAACAACTATCTTTTCACAATTCCCACTGTGCTAATTACAACTGAGCAGTTAGTCAAATACAATAGCAGTTGACATAATAATTTTTTCAAGAAAATAACAACTCTACAATAACATCACAATATATACAAGTGATTTAGCATTGGGTAGATATTTTAATGGATGTATTCACAATTCATACCCATTCACAATATTTATTCCACGATGATTAAATGCATGAATGTAAGTTTTATTGATCACCTTGCATTGATTTAAAGAGGGGTGAATTGGTGATGTATTTGTATTCAATTACTAGAACATAACACTCAATCAAAACAATTAATTAGTCACAAATATTTTAAATGCACCATAGACACACATATTTTACCCTAGAAATATAACTCAGAAGAAAACTAGGTTTTAATGGAATTTCATTAAGAGGAATTAATTAAAAAAAAAGTTGTGTTATGCATAGAAAATATTATACATTGTTAATCACTAGGAAATTTTTTTTTACAGGTGGATTGAACTCAACAAAAATATTTTCTCATGTATGGCCAGGCACGTCTCCCTTGTACTACAATCTTTGAGTTGATTGCCTCTTAGTGCTCTCCCCTCTATAAATTCCCTTATTCATTTTCTCTTAGTCTCTACTCTCTTCTCTTTCATTCAATTCCATTCTTATCTGCAACCTTCATTTTTAATGGGCTACCTTGGAAGGCCAACCATCACAATAGTTTGTTTCAACTTTCAAGTAAATTTTTGGACATTTCCTCAACATTGCAAAAAAACAAAAACAAAAAAAATTATTACAAAGTTTATAAATATTTTTTGGAGAGGACCCAATTTGGATCATCTTATGGTATCTGTTTTTTGTTACTTTATCTTATGAGTTTGGCACTAGTTAGTACTTTCACATGTAGGGATGTTCTTAATGAATATTTGGTTATTTCAAAACCTAGTTTTTCTTTCTTGATGTTCAATATAATTTGAGTATTTTCTTCATAAAATCCCCCCATTTCATTAAGTTTGAGAATAAATAAAATATACTATCTAACAAAGAGAGGTACCACCTCTATAAAAATTAAGGAAGACGCTCCTAGAGTTCCACAAGTACTCCCTTCAACATTAACCTTTTCCTCAAAAAGGAAAAAGTGATCAACAGATGTATATGGAATGTTAATAGAGGGAACTACATGAAAACATGATAGACTTATTTTATGGTGTACCCAAACTATCCAACATATTGACAATGAACCTCAACTGAGGTTTTCCTTGTTTAGTGGAACATTAACATCGGTGCTAAACTACAATGACCTTTGTGGGACACCTACATGGACCTTTATCTACCAACTAGAGGCAATAGTGTTAGGAATACCTCTCTACTTCCTTTTCATAAAATGTTTCCCTATTAAGGGATTATCTCCCTTGGTATTTAGAGTTTGATTGTTCTTGCATGTGTGTTCATGTTGAAACATATTTTTCATAGAATAAATGAAATGAGGTATATTGTGATGCTAATGTTATTTCACAAACTTTATTTTGGTATGATGATGCACCAACATGTGCTAGAATATTCACACATCTTAGAGTACAAGCTAAAAAAAATATTCAAATGAAGATGTATCATTTATATTGGTGATAATTTATGATGGTTGGTCGGCTTTTCATGTGACCCCCTATAATATGAGTAAGGAGTCACCTAGTCCATCTAGCCCAATCATTACACTCTCATTGGGTAGCAACCAGGCTTGCCCACCAATAAGGTAATTTTTTTCTAAGAGGTGGGAGAATGGATAGAATTAGCCTCTTTCCTTAGGGTTAAATGAAAAGGGGATTTTACAAATGTTGGTTGGAAGCATCATATTCACGAGGAACTTTCAATACTAGCCAAATCTCTTTCCTCAATAACTATGATGATGAACTCCCACCAATTATTAGTTTAAATGTTTCATAACATCTAAACTTATAATGTCTACTTATATGCTATACCTTGTAATTTCCCGAGTTTCCTCAAACTATAATATATATTATTTTCAACTTATAATTTTTAATTTTATATCTTATTATGTATTGAAATGTTTTGACATAGTGTCAAAACTTAATTGTTTTAATAGATCTATGTTATAAAGTGTGTTTATATGAGTCAACCCACCTTTTTAATAAGAATGACCATTTCAATATACAATCCACTTACTTTATATTAAAGTTCTAAACAATTTTGTTTTATTAATTGCCAAATAAATACATTTTTATGTAAAATAAAATAATTATTTTTTTATCCTAAAGTGAGAGGGATACACATTGGTTGACAAAAGCTACAATGTGATGATTGTAAGGTTCATATCTTTATGTGCAGTATAGAAATTTCTTATCATTATATATTATTAGTCCTTGTCATAGGAAAAGAGGGACTAGCGATCGATAAGTCATTGACCTGGTATTAAATTGTGCATTGACCAGAAATATTTGCATATTATCTATTGCTGGAACAAGGGAAGTGAAAACATCAATTTTTATATAATAGAAAGTACCATGTTTGTCAATATCTGATTGGACAACAGATTGAAGGTCTTATTGTCGGCTTCTCTATTCCCAATGTTATATTGGTTGGCATATCCAAAGTATTTGAATCTTATAAGGTATTTTCGAATCATATATTTTCTTATGCATTGGTGGAAGCTAGATTAATGCTAGCATTAGTTTGAATGTTTCCTTGAGAATTTCCTACTGGCTTGAATACATTGTCTACCATATTACTATGCTTATTTTTTCTTTATTGTTACATTCTTCGAGAGAGGAGGCTTTCCACGCTACATTTTTTCTTAAATGTTTGAACAGGTCTAGGCCCTTAGACGGTCCTCACAGTCTTAAGTGTTTACCTAACAACTCTGACAGTCTTAAATGTTTATTGTACAAGTCCGTTGGAATATAGTTTCATTCCATTTTTTTTATGGTAGTCGGACATCTTCTGTCAATTTCTATATAATAAAAATTACCATCTTTGTAAATATGTGATTGGACAACGGATTGGAGGTCTTTTTCATGGCTTTTATATTCCCAATGTTATATATGTTGGCATATCCAAAGAATTTCATCGTATATGGTCTTTTAGAATCATATATTTTGTTATTCAATGGTCGAAGGTGGATTAATGCTAGCATTAGTTCGAATGTTTCCTTTAGCAATTCCTGCTAGCTAAAATACATTGTCTACCATATTAGTGTGTTTGTTTTTTGTTTTATTCTTGCGGGTTTCGAGAGAATAGATCTGCTACGCTGCATTTTTTCTCGAATGCTTCTACAGGGCTAGGCCCTTGGGTGGTCCTGGTAGTCTTAAGTGTTTACCTGACAGTTTGAATGTTTATTGTGCAAATGCCTTGGGATACAGTTCTGTTCTATTTTTTTTATGGTCGACATCGCTGCTCTAGTGGTCGATGCTTCTTCGTTGCTTCGCTCCAAGATTGTTGTTCTTGTTTGATTCAACATTGCAAAGTTGAGGTCCTGCAGCTGCATTTTGAAATCTTCGTCATTGTTCATTGGTCTTTTGTTCTTCAACTTTCCAATTTGTTCGACCTGTTATTGCAGTTTCTAGTTTTTGGGGCTGGCCTCTTGTCATCCCTTGTTGATGGGTAAGTTTCCATGTTGTTGTTTTTCAATGGTGGGGGTCCCTGGCTCCAAATTATGTTGCATATCATCTTTGTCTGTGCTCTTAATTTATGTTCCTGGAAACCATGCGTCTTCATATGCCGGAAACGACGTTCACAACTCTTTGGAAAATTGCAATGTGAATGGGTTCTCGGAAAATAGTTGTAGATGCAGGGAAAGCTTTGATTTTGTGGGTCAAAAAACTATGCCCACCTGTTGTGTTTCTACCCAGTAAATTTATGGTGTTATTTATTTGCGTTCTTTCTTCTTTTTTTAGCCCAGTTTTGGGCTTATGGTTTTCCTATTTTTCTTTCATTTTTTTTTTGGTGTTATTTTGTTTTTTCACCCTTTTCTCTATTTTCAAACAAACTGCAAGTATCTAACAAACACCTTCAAGATCATATTTGAGGGAATGGAAGAAGTAATATAGCAATGGCCTCTTTAGATTCAATGCATTCTCGTATACTGCAGGGGATAACCTTTTCGATACATTCCAGGTTCTGCTGCATTTTGGGTATTCATCGACTAAGTTGTGCAATGGATTGATAGATTATTTCTCGGCCTGTTTAAAAAATGGTGACGCAGAAGAATTGAACTCCTATGAATACGAACTGGAATCTGATTTTCTTCGACAGTTGCACAAAATACATCATGGCGCTACGTATTTTTCAAAGATGCAGTTGTCTGCATCTGCAGCTCTGCCTACGCATGAAACAGGACTTTGGGGAGACACATTTTGTATACGGTGCTCGTCTAATTGGCTCAATATATCGGTTGGAATATGGTCATTGACAAGAAAGAGAAGATATCTACTATTCGAAAAAGGTGCCTCTCGAAATCCATATTGCATCTTGTTCCATGACGCCAATGATCTCAGTGGTCATTATGAACCACTCCTGTACAGAAAAATGTCCATGGGAAATGTTGAAGTAGCTCATATTTACTTGTCATTCTTTTTCAAAGACCTTGAATCGCAATGGGAATGGATTTTGCATCACATAAATAGCCATGATTGACAGGTGGCACCAAATGTTGTGTCTAATTGTGGATATAGTCTGTTTAATGCAATTTGTTGTTTGGTAGAAGTGGAGTTTGATGTGCAGTTGATGTGGCTTTACACCGTGCAGTCATTTTGCAATGAAATTATAGGCGGCAACTAACAGGCTTTTAGGTGCTTGCATAAGCACCTTTTGCCATATCTCCTGGAAAATATGGCGGCATTTGTAACTTGGCAGGAATACCTTGTATACATGGAACTTCCATATGAAAAAGGGAATGTAGAGGGTTGCAGTTGTTGTTTCCAATGGCTGTCTATGATATTCAGAGTAAATTTCTAGGTTTGGTCGGGGTTGACAGATGGAACTGTGCATTCTTGGTTTACTGATTCAAATTACGATCGAACATTTGACATCCTCTCATTGAAAACATATAGAACACATATCCATTATGAACCTTTTCTTCGACATATCTATGGTTCATGGTTGGATGTCCATGCCACCCAAACCGCATCAAATATACATACGCGCGAAATGATTTTTAGTGAGAATGGAAATCTTGTCAGGTCCGATATGTCTATGGAGGGCTTAAACAAAAAATTGATGCATGACATTCATTACAATTGTGATGAGCCCATACAGGGATTAAACAAAAAACCTAGAGTAAGTTATCAGAACTTGAAAAAAACTATGCATCAAATTCGTCCCAGTTGTGATGAGGCCACACTAGCCTTGAACAAAAAACGTAGGCTACGTTATCAACACCTGGGTCAAAGAAAAATTCATCGTAATTCCCATCATCTCATCCTACCTTGGGCAAGAAACATATACTAAGTTACCACAGCTTGCAAAAGGTCATGCACGAGAGAAATAAATACATTTCCATGCTTCCTATTAGAGAGAAAGCCACATACGAGAATCTAAATAAACTTGTTCATGCAGAAAAGAACAGAAACATGTGCGCTCACATATCCTAAAATGGTCATACAACCATCAAATTTCGTGCGCTAGCAGCAACACCATGGACTATTGGCAATGAAAACCAAGAAACAATTTCCACCCATACTTCCCTGCGAAAGAAAAATGCAACACAAACGTACATGAAATAAATTAAATATACTCCTTCCATTGCATGTGCAATTTGTGAGCAACTGGATTTCTCAAAAAACAACAAGTCTTTCACGACTTCTTTGCAAGCAAAATACTTCTAGTTGACATCGCACGATAAAACATTTTCCAGTGGAAAAATTTGTCTTCCATGAAAACAATCGCCTCAACATGGAAAACTACCACTGCTCCCAATGCTTGGTCAAATAAGATGTAATGCACCATTACCAGATGTAAGTGCGCTTACGGAACTTGAGGAGAGAGTTGGCGCTCTATGAATTGCATTTACTGGAATCAGGCCTTGGGGCTATAAATGAATCCAAATGGGCTTAATGAATCCAAATGGGGCTTAATGGGGCTATAAATTAACTTGTACCTTGAAAGGCGAGGTGCCTCCAAAGTGGTCTCTTGATGAAGATGCACCTAATGCTATCGGTAGGCGTTGAAGGATGTGGGCAAAATTCTCCATCATTTCGTCCCTCTGTCGCATGAGAGCTTGCTCAAGCAATAGATTAATAGGATTCAGGATTTGGTACAAGTTAGGACCTTCTTTGTCTTCCCGTGACCCTTCTTTTCTTGTGTCTTGGACTGGTTTTTGGGAGACTGCTTGTTAGAGCCATCTTTGTCATACGTTGGTTGTTGTGGATTTGCAGACCCGAATTCCCATTTGTTCTGGTGCTTAAATTTTTGCTTAATTTTAACAGCATATCGATAAGCAGTACTGAGTGATGATATGTCCAGAAAATCCTTTTCAGTTTGGATGTATCTGTGTAGAGCCCCACGGTATTTTAGAACCAAATTTCCCTCGGAGTCTTTGATACCCAGCTTGGTGTGCAAGGTATAGAAGGTATTGGTGAACTCTAGAACTGCTTGGCCCCTCTCTTGCCGCAGTGTGGTCCATCTCATTTACTGGTCCTCATAGTTGCCAACAGGGTAATACTGTTCTTTTACCGCATCCACAAAAAAATCCCAAGTGGGATTGAGCCCATATATTCCAGACTCCTCTGTGGAACTTTGTTCCCAGTAAGTTTCCCACCAATGTTTGACATGAGGGAGAGATTTAAGGATTGCAAAGGTGATATTTTCTTTGTCAGAAAAATTGTGAACAGAGAAATAACCTTCGAGCAGAGTTAACCATTTTTCTAGGGCTTCTGCATCTATCTGTCCTTCAAATACAAGAATATCAAAATTAACTTGTACCTTGAAAGGCGAGGTGCCTCCAAAGTGGTCGCTTGATGAAGATGCACCTGATGCTATCGGTAGGCATTGAAGGATATGGGAAAAATTCTCCATCATTTCGTCCCCCTGTCGCGTGAGAGCTTGCTCAAGTAATAGATTGATAGGATCGTCTCCTCTGTCATTTTTCTTTTCTTCCGCCATTGAGGGTTTCTTGGGTGTGCGAGAGAGATTGTCTTCAAGAGAGACAAGATCGAGACCCAACCTGCTATACTTGGACCTCGTCGGGGACATGCACTCAAAAAAACAATCAAGAGCAGCCTGCTCTGAAACCACTGATCCAGATTATTTTCGGCATGAAATGAGAGAGGAGATACAATAAAGAAATGCACAGAGATATCGCAGATATTCAATAATATAACAGAAATGTATCATATATGCAACCATAAACACAGATATACAGTAATACACGATTTCTATTAATGAACGAAATTTACAGAGACTGTAAAATACAGAGTGAAAGACTCGCTAGAATGGTGGCATCTTATCTCTGAGAAGAGATGTGATGGCTACTCGCATTCGCAAGAAGATGATTACAATGAGGCTCCAAAGGCCCTTTTACAATAAATAGGAATGAAAAAAGTCCTAAACATCCAAAAACCTAACCCTAGGAGATGAAGTGCCAAAAGTCATGTGGGTCCTGTTTGGGTAAGTGAGTACATCAACTTCCCGGGGTCGTAACTTTTGCATACGATCTCCATTTTAGGCGTGTGATAGCTCATTGGAAAGGTATCGTCGAGGATATTCTTTTTGGGGGCTCAATCATGCCTTCGGCTATCATTGAGAACCTCAATCTAGAAAAACATTCATTTGGGCCCTCAAAATGGCCCCGGAAGTTAAAACCTGCTAAAAATAGTAAATTGCCAAAATTGCCAGAAAGTTGTTTTGAGCCATTTGGAAAAGGCGAGTGGCCACCGATATCCACCTGGATCAGAGGGCCCTGTACAAATCATAGAACATTTGTATAATGACAAATGGAACAGTGTTCTTGTAAAAGAGAATAGCAACTCTGTAGACACTTTAAAAAATCCTATTGAATTATATACAAGTGATGAATGAGAGAATGAAACATGTGTTGAGAATGGAATTCAAGGACAAATTCGTTGAGGAAATGAACTTTCCAACACTCTTCTATGGAGATGCAGGTGCCACTGATATCATAAAATGATTCATTTATCATAAAATAGTCCGATGGGAGATGCTACATTCAAGCCCCAATCCTAGTCTATATGAAAAACGCATTTAAATTTCCAGGAATATGTAACAAAGTCTTTTTTTTTTCCATATTATTGAAATAAAACTATTCTTTTGTCTTCTCATATATTTATGTGTTGCTACCATTTTCTCTTCATCTATGCTTAATGTGAAGACATTTTGTTTATTTTATTTCAATTATCTTAGAGACTAATGCCACATGTCCTTTAGAATGTTTTTGACAAAGGCCCTTACAATTCAAATAGTCCGAACTTTGGTTGTGAATTTGTATATCGCCAAACTCTGGGTGTTCTATGTAAGCCAAGGAACAACAAAGACCCATTTTTAAGCCTACCAGCTCCAGAACCCAAGATCCAACAACTCACTAACTATGGATTCAGGGCTCCGTCCATGCTCTATCAAATCTCATCCCCATAGTTTATAAAAGTACATATTTCATATGTATAAAAGTAAATATCTTCTTTTTGAAATTACATCTTTCATATGTATAATTTATGGTCTCCAGGGACCTTTAACTTTATAAATTTCAATTTCTTCTCTCCAGGATCTCTTGTTTTAAGGAAAACTAATTCGACAATGCTGGTTTTTTTGGTGTTTTTCTCCACTAAACTATGTAATAGGCATCACTACTATTTTTTTTTGGTTTTTTTGTTTGCAACCCTATGTAAAAAAAGTACGATAATGCTAAATTTTTTTGACATGAGGCCCTTAAAATTGAAATTGTGCCCAAGTCCGATTGTCAATTTGTATATCGCGAAACTATCAATGCTTTTTTGTAGGACAGGGAACAACAAAAAAACTCAATTTTAAGCCCCCCATCCCGAGAACCCGCTATCCAAAAAATGGAAAAGTATGTTATGACAGCTCCATCCATGCTCTTTAACATCTCATCCCCATACTGTATAAAAGGTACATATTTCGTATGTATAAATATAAATATCTACTTTGTAAAATTACATATTTTGTATGTATAAATTATGCATATTTTCCCTACGTGGTCATTTTCAAAATTACATATGTGGTAAATCACTCACTCAAATTTCACATATCATATTTCACACACACACACACACGTGTGTGTGTGTAGTTCTTTAAATTTACAGGAATATGTAAGACGTTTTATTATTTTTTCTACATAAATGTCATAAAATTGTGTTCACTATTTTATCTTTACGAGTTGTCCTACTTACTGCTTTCCACAGAGGCCATTATAATTGAATTAGTCCGAACTTCTCTTGTCAATTTGTATATTGCGGAGCTCTGGGTATTCTTTGTAGGCCATGGAACAACAGAGGCCCATTTTTCAGCCTACTAGCCCGAGAGCCCACAATGCCAAAAAAACTGGCTAGCTATTAATTCAAGGCTCCGTGCATGCTCTATAAAATGTCATCCCCATAGTCTATAAAAGTTCATATTTCGTAAGTATAAAAGTAAATATCTGCTTTATAAAATTGCATCTTTGCTATGTATAGTTTATGCTGTCTAGGAACCTTTAATTTCATAAATTTCAATTTATTGTGTCGATGAACCCTTGTTTTAATAAAATCTATTTCGGGAATGTTATTTTTCTTATGCTCTTCTCCACGAACCTATGTGATAGATGTTACTACTATTTTTTTTGTGTTTTTTGTCCACGAGCACATGTAAAACATATGTAAAAAATACTATTTTGGGAATGTTACATTTTTTTGGACACGATGCCCTTAAAATTCTAATAGTCCGCAAGTGTGATTGTCAGTTTGTACATCGCAAAAACTATTGATTTTTTTTTAGGACAGGGAAGAACAGAAGCCCAATTTTCAGCTCGATATCCCGAGAACCCGTCATCCAAAAACTGGCTAAGTATGGAATGAGCGCTCCACTTTGTAAAATTACATATTATGTTTGTCAATTTGTATATCGGAGAACTCTAGGTATTCTTTGTAGACGATGGAACAACACAGGCCCATTTTTCAGCTCGATAGCCCAAGAACCCACGTTGCAAAAAACTGGCTAAGTATGAATCCAGGGGTTTGTGCATGCTCTATAAAATGTCATCCCCATACTCTATAAAAGTACATATTTTGTATCTATGAAAGGAAAAATCTTCTTTATAAAATTGCATCTTTCATATGTATAATTTATGTTGTGCAAGAACCTTTAATTTCATAAATTTCAATTTCTTTTGTCTAGGAACCCTTGTTTTAAGAAGCATCCAAAAACTGGCTAAGTATGGAATGAGGGCTCCGCTTTGTAAAATTACATATTTTGTATCTATAAATTATGTTGTACAGGAACCTTTCATTTCATAAATTTCAATTTCTATTGTGTCGACGATCCCTTCTTTTAAAGAAAACTAAGTGAGAAATAGTAAAAAAAAATTGTGTTTTTTCTCAAGAAACCTATGTAGCAGACATTACCACATTTTTTTACAATTGAACTAGTCTGAACTCTGCTTATTAATTTGTATCTCACAGAAATTTGGGTATTCTTTGTAGACTACGGAACAACACAGGCCCATTTTTCATCCCAATAGTCTGAGAACCTGTGATGCAAAAAACTAGCTAACTATGAATTCAGGGCTCTGTGCATGCTTTATAAAATGTCATCCTCATACTCTATAAAGTACATATTTCGTATCTATGAAAGTAAATATCTGCTTTATAAAATTGCATCTTTCGTATGTATAATTTATGGTGTCCATGAACCTTTACTTTCATAAATTTCAATTTCTTATGTCCAGGAACCCTTGTTTTAAGAAAAACTATTTCGACAATGCTAGTTTTTTTTGTGCTCTTCTCCACGAACCTATGTAATAGACGTTACTACTATTTTTTTATTTTTTGTTCATGACCATATGTAAAACATATGTAAAGAATACTATTTCGGCAATGGTTAACTTTTTGGACAAGATGCCCTTAAAATTATAATACTCTGCAAGTCGGATTGTCAATTTATATATCATGGAACTATAGGTGTTTTTTGTAGGGAACGAAAGAACAAAAGACCAATCTCCAGCCCGACATCCCGAGAACCCGCCATCCAAAACTGGATAAGTATGGAATGACGACTCTTCTTTGTAAAACTAAATATTCTCTATGTATAAATTATTCTATCCAGGAACCTTTCATTTCATAAATTTCAATTTCTATTATGTCCATGATCCTTTGTTTTAAAGAAAACTAAGTCAGGAACGCTAAATTTTGTTTTTGTTTTCTGTCAACAAACCTATGTAACAGACATTGCCAATAATTTTTACAATTCAAATAGTCTGATATCCGCTAGTCAATTTGTATATTATGGAACTCTGGGTATTCTTTGTAGGCCACGGAACAACATAGGCCCAATGCTAAATTTGTTGGACACGATGCCCTTAAAATTCTAATAGTATGGGAGTCCAATTTTCAGTTTGTATATCATGGAACTATCAATGCTTTTTGTAGGGTACAGAAGAACAAAAGCCCAATTTTTAGCCCGACATCCCGAGAACCCGCCATCCAAAAACTGGCTACGTATGGAATGAGGGCTCCACTTTATAAAATAACATTATGTATGTATAAATTATGTTGTCCAAGAACCTTTCATTTCATAAATTTCAGTTTCTAGTGTCCATGATCCCTTCTTTTAAAGAAAACCAATTCAGGAATGCTAATTTTTTTGTGTTTTTTGTCAACAAACCTATGTAATAAACATTACCAATATGTTTACAGTTCAAATAGCCCCAACTCCACTTATCAATTTGTATATCACAGAACTCTCTATGAATAAAATATTTTGTATAAAAATACACATTCTGTATGTATAAATTGTTCTATCCAGGAACCTTTCATTTCATAAATTTCAATTTCTATTCTGTCCATGATCCCTTGTTTTAAAGAAAACTAAGTCAGGAACGCTAAATTTTGTTTGCGTTTTCTGTCAACAAACCTATGTAACAAACATTTCCACTGATTTTTACAATTCAAATAGTCCGATCTCCGCTAGTCAAGTTGTATATCGTGGAACTCTGGGTATTCTTTATAGGCCACAGAATAGGAGAGGTCCAATGCTAAATTTGTTGGACACGATGCCCTTAAAATTCTAATATTCCGGGAGTCCAATTGTCAGTTTGTATATCGCGGAACTATTGGTTCTTTTTGTAGGGAACAGAAGAAAAAAAGCCCACTTTCCAACCCGACATCCCAAGAACCTGCCATCCAAAACTGGCTATGTATGGAATGACGGCTCCACTTTGTAAAACTACATATTCTCTATGTATAGATTATTCCATCCAAGAACCTTTCATTTCATAAATTTCAGTTTCTGTTCTGTCCACGATCCCTTGTTTTAAAGAAAACTAAGTCAGGAATGCTAAATTTTGTTTGTGTTTTCTGTCAACAAACCTATGTAAGAGACATTGCCACTAATTTATACAATTCAAATAGTCCGATCTCCGCTAGTCAATTTGTATATCGTAGAACTCTGGGTATTCTTTGTAGGCCACAGAACAACAGAGGCCCAATGCTAAATTTGTTGGACAGGGTGCCCTTAAAATTATAATAGTCGGGGTGTCCAATTGTCAGTTTGCATATCATGGAACTATCAGTGCTTTTTGTATGGTACGAAAGAACAAAAGCCTAATTTTCAGCCCGACATCTCGAGAACCCGCCATCCAAAAACTGACTAAGTATGGAATGAGGGCTTCGCTTTGTAAAATTACATTCTACATGTATAATTATGCTGTCCAGGAACCTTTCATTTCATAAATTTCAGTTTATAGTGTCCATGATCCCTTCTTTTAAAGAAAACCAAGTGAGGAATGCTGATTTTTTGTGGGTTTTTTGTCAACAAACCTATGTAATAGACATTACCAGTATGTTTTACAATTGAAATAGACCCAAATCCGCTTGTCAATTTGTATATCGCGAAACTCTGTATGTATAAATTATTCTGTATAAAACTACATATTATGTATGTATAAATTATTCTTTCGAGGAACCTTTCATTTCATAAATTTCAATTTCTATTATGTCCACGATCCCTTGGTTTAAAGAAAAATAAGTCAGGAATGCTATATTTTGTTTTCGTTTTCTGTCAACAAACCTATGTAATAGACATTTCCACTGATTTTTACAATTCAAATAGTTCAATCTCCGCTAGTCAATTTGTATATCGCAGAACTCTGGGTATTCTTTGTAGGCCATGGAACAAAAGAGGCCCAATGCTAAATTTGTTGCACACAATGCCCTTAAAATTCTAATAGTTCGGGATTCCAATTGTCAGTTTGTATATCATGGACCTATCGATGATTTTTGTAGGGCACGGAAGAACATAAGCCCAATTTTCAGCACAACATCCCGAGAACCCGCCATCCAAAAACCGACTAAGTATGGAATGAGGGCTCTGCTTTGTAAAATTACATTATGTATGTATAAATTATGCTATCCACACACCTTTCATTTCATAAATTTCAGTTTCTAGTGTCCACAATTCCTTCTTTTAAAGAAAACCAAGTCAAGAATACTAATTTTTTTTATGTTTTTTGTCAACAAACCTATGTAACAGAGATTACCAGTATGTTTTACAATTCAAATAGCCCCAACTCCGCTTTTCAATTTGTATATCGTGGAACTCTGTGTATTCTTTGTAGGCCATGGAACAACAAAGGCCCAGTTTCCATCCTGCCAGCCCGAGTGCCCACGATGCAAAAAACTGGTTAAGTCTGAATTGAGGGCTTTGTGCATGCTCCATAGACTGTCATCCCCGTACTCTATAAAAGTACATATTTCGTATGTATAAAAGTAAATAACTACTTTCTAAAATTGCATCTTTGGTATGTATAATTTATGTTGTCCAGGAACCTTTAATTTCACAAATTTCAAGTTCTTGTGTCGAGGAACCCTTGTTTTAAGAAAACCTATTTCGGGAATGCTAGATTTTTTTGTGCTCCTCTCCACGAACCTATGTAACAGACGTCACTACTATTTTTTTGTGATTTTTTGTCCACGAGCATATGTAAAACATATGTAACTTCAATTTCTATTGTGTCCACGATCTTCTTTTAAACAAAACTAAGTCGGGAATGCCACTTTTTTTCCTATTTTTTGTGAACAAACCTATGTAATAGATATTACCACTACGTTTTTCATGTTTTTTCCCACGTACTCATGTACTACAACTTCATGCCCACGTGTATGTACTCCGTCACATTTATTCCCTTTCCTGCGAATGGGGTCATAGTTGACCACACTCGTTAAGCGAAGAAACCAAGAGTGATCCTTTGTGGTGCCAACCACGTGACGACCGCATGCCACTCCCTTCCAACTACCTCATGACTTTAAATTCATCTCGCTCGAGGCATTCTTCCATTACTCTCAGTGCGCCCTACTATGCCTTCGCATCACTTCAACGAACCAACACCCTCATTGGGCCTTTACTCTATGCGTGCGACCATTTATGGAACCTCACCATCTTCCTGGCCTATTTCAATTGCTCCAATGGCTCTAGATGGCTCATTATTTCTTGGTTTTTCTTCTCAGACCTCGACCTCCTGCCCACCCTTTCCCTGCTCTTATTTTTTCCTCTCCCACTGTGTTCCTGGTGCATTTTCGCTCTCCCACTATCCCAGAGATTCCCTGACTACGAGGGAAGTCGAAACGCGAGCCACCTTGCCAGCAAAACCGACCTCGTGTGGTCCTCCATCCCCCGCCTCATCCCTCCCTGTTATCCTCCTCCTTGGTGCAGTCGACTCAAATTCCATCTTCTCTCCCGCCGCTTCCTGCATCTCTTTCCAATAGAATGGAGGGGCTCGACTGGTTAGGGGCGTCACTCGACTACAACCCAAGACCTTTAGGCAATTCGACATATGTTTCACATCCAGGCCCTTTGGTTCCTCCCAACTCTCCGGCCACCCAGTCGCTTGAGGACCAGGCTCGCCACGCCCAACTTCAGATCGATGGTTCAGAAGCCAGTCAAAATTCTCGAAGACAACCCCAATCTCGAGGCGGTTCCAACGATGATCCATAATGCGAGTGAAAAACAACCCTTGCACTCGTGCAAAGCCTGGTATTTGACCTGCGTCGGGACATGGACAACCTCTGGTTCCACCTCGAGACCCTGGACGACAAAGCCTCTCAACTCCTGCAGTTTCTCTTCACATTATAGGGTGGTCATCACCTCCCTATAGAGGCATCCCAAGCAGCAACATCCCAACCAACATCTAACTTGGCACCAGTGTTGGCACTGGAAACTTTGGTCCATGCATAGGCAGACCCCGATTAGTAGAGGCGTCCATCATGCCCCGAGGAGGTCCAGAAGGAAGAGCACGTGCCATCACAGACGGAGGATGCCATACAACTGGACCAGACACCATTCGAGGAGGAGCCACCTCCTCCTATGGACACGACATTCGTCGCCTTCTGCATGCCCGCATCGCCGCACTACAACCCCTACCGATGATCTGTCTGTTGTTTTTGTCTATTGTTTTGTCATGTACATGTCGACCTTTCATGCATTTGTCCATGGTTATTATAGTTATGCTCTATACACTTTTGATAGTTGTAATGGGCACCCTTATGGGCCAGACTTTTGAACTGTTTTTGCGTCAGTAACAGTCTGGTCTTCAGTTATGAAGTGCTTCGACTAGCTGAGCTAGTTTCCCCTAGGGGAAGCTCACTGTTTACAACTTGAAACAATGAAAATTCTCTGTAGTCCTTCATTTTCACAGACTTTTATACAATCTTACTTATAAACAAAAAAATATTGAATAAAGTTTACATAATTGTTTATACTATTCATTAAGTAAAACATGTTATAGCATTATATAAATTACTATAAATCTCCATACAATGTTATAATATTCTATAAATTGCTCAGTCTCATGTATATGACGGAATTGTTCAATGCAAAATGTATATGACAAAAGTCTTCGGTCCAAAATGTATCTCACATTACATGCTGGACATGAAAAGTGTGAACCCGTGACCTACCAACCCGCAACTCCGTAATTGTTCCCTACAAAATGTATCAAGTTTTATAGCATTATACAAATGACTATAAATCTTGCTACAATGTTATAGCTTTCTATAAATTATTGTCTCATGTATATGCCCTGCAAAATGTATCTAGCCATAAAAAATGAGAAATGTGAACCCGCGAGTCGACCCGCCACTCCGTAATTGTTAGGTTACATTGGTTGTGTATTAAATATTTCATATACTATCAAACTGAGATCCTAGGAACCTTCCTTCATGTACCACACATTAATAACTTTTGATAAATTCCAAATCAAACTAATTCGGGAATACTAAATTTTGCATGAATACCACATGCACTGCAACTTGCAACCCACTCATTTACTCCCCACCCACTCATTTACTCCCCTTCCAGCCCTGTAACTACGCTGCCATGTAACACTTGTTTTTAAGGATATCATGTCTTTTGTGTTTTGATGACTCAATAGGGAAAACAAGAAAGTCCATTTTTTATTAATTAGCTTTTCAACAAATTTAAAAGATAAATATTGTTAAAGTGGATCCTTAAACTTTATAAGTAAAAAAATCCATAACATTACACCTTCCCAAACATATTTTTAAAGGTTATTAAAAAATTTCGATGGATTTTAGACTAATATTGTTTCCCATCAGTTTTGCCATCGCAAGATCATGGAAATACAATAGGTCTCGGTCAAGAAAAAAATTGTATAAATAGACTTGAATTTGTGCCCCATCAAAGGGGGCAATGCAAATTACTCTTGCATTGCAATCGAATGCTACTCTTGAAATTAAGAAGGAATCAATGCAGTTAAGCGGTTTGTGATAACAATATGTAAATGACACGAATACACAACCGAATATACAGTCTTGTCATCTCTAAATTTGTCTCAATCCTTTCAAGGATACCACTTGTCACTCTTGTTTTAATTTAATCCTGCATCGAAGGGCACCGCCTATACCCAGTCATCACCAAAGATGAAATTAACCACTGAAAATTCGAACATCAGAAATGTTCATGGCGTGATATCCAGGCCATTGAACTCGCCCTGCAGTTCCTGCCCCTGGTTCCGAATTCATATATTCGCCATAATACAGCGTGGTCAAGGCAAAGTCGACCATTCTAGCTAGCCTACAGGCTTGACCAGATCATCAATATATGACTCGATATAAACTGTACGAAAATATTGTTTCCATGGCCGCCCCAAGAATGTTTGGAAAGAGATTTTTTCCCGAGCCAGATAGCTCGCAGCAGAGACGGTGCAATTTTGAATAGAGATTCCAGTGTTTTGATTTGGATCAGCTCTTCGTTGAGCTGTGAAACAATTGTTTTGATTATCCATGAGAATCCTAGCGAGGAGATTGCAGTTTTTAAACACCGCAGCCACGTTGTCGAAGATACAATCAACCGTACTGTAAAGATCGCATTCCCGGTTGAATTGTCGAAGGGAGTGTGTGTAAAGAGTGTCTTGGTAACCTTTGAAGTCGCAGCGGTAGAATGCTGATAAATCCAACCCAACTCGGAGGGCGACAGACTGATGCCGTGTTCTAGAAAGTGATATCCCGATCAAGAAATCCTTTCCCAGCTACGGTTGTAATCACAATTATTTTCAGTATGAGCGTGACAAGAAAAGATCTAGACAAAACTAGGGAAGTTTCAATTCGTAGAAACAAAATTAGAATGACCTTCCACAGATCTCTTATCCCCATGCTGATTTCAAATTCAAAATTGGATTACCAAGGGCATACGAAAAGAAAAATAACAAATTAACCACGGAAATAAATAAGTAACGCAGCTTACCGACTGTGGCAGAGTGGTCAGTAGTTCATCCGTCCACAGAGCTTCTATTGTCGGTGATCACAATGGTGTTTATGCCATCTCCCACCAAGATAATATTTGTTTTGTATTTGGGCATCTCAACGTATTCCTGGTAGACTTCCTCTGTCACATGTATCAGCTATCTTTCTGAACTTTTGTTTGGAGCGGCATTCAGAGCGTCAGTAATTGTGGTATAATTACCACTAGGTGTAGGTTAAACTCCAAACGAATCACATATTTTCTGACTCCCCCAGATGATCACTAGCTGTCACATGATGCTCACTAGCTGTCACACGAACTGCATATCTTCGATGCTCACTAGTTGTCACAAGAAGAAGCAAAAGCAAGGAGTTATTAAAATTGATGGCGAGCGTGCTTTTATTTAAAAACATAACAACTGAACTGATCTAAATCAGGTATCATAAATGGTGTATCAGTGCTCCTGTAGTCATTTGTCTACGTAGGCTTCAACATTTGCATGAAAAAAAATCGTTGTCTGCTTAGGCTTTAGCATTTGCACGAAAAAAATCGTTCTTCATATTTTTTGAAAGCCTTTTAAAATAACCTCGCTGAATTCAATTTAAAATAAATCCCGCCTTCTTACCAACTTCAAATTTCAAACCCGCATCTTTTTGGAATTCAAATTTCAAATCGTATGCATTAATGGAATCCATTGTTGCATGGCATGGTGGATGTATGGTTCACTGTGACATGCATTACCTCCCCCTGCTGGCACATAGGATCCCTGATTTGTGTCACGACATCTGGATGAGTGGAGTCGCGGAATTAGTGTCGTTGTCGATAAGAGGAAGTACCGTGAGAATCAGGGATATGCGAGAGTCCAAAAAGGTGCAATTTATTTGGCGTTTATCCTACACCCTGCTTCATCTATTATTGATAAGGTCAAACCAGGAAGGCAGTGCAATTCATTTGGCGTTTAGCCTACGCCCTGCTTCAACCATTATTGATAAGGTCAAACCAGTATCCTGACCAGAGGTATTGCAAAGTACACAAGTCATCTGACCTATCTGATCACGAGATTTCATAATGGCATAGGTTTATCATCCCTGCTCCATGATAATCAGGACCATAAAACACAAACATTGAAATGACATTACCCCTCGTTTGGGTCGATGATTCCTATGACAGTCAAGATATTGGAAATAGTTTTGAGTCAAAGTTGTGAAAATGGGGTTGTTGAAACTAAATTCAAAGTAAAATATAGAGCTACCATATTCAAAACATTCTATTTTCTAAATATTTTCATGATAATCAGTTAGTCCCTACCAAAGGCGTATGATAATTTATATTAATATGTGCTGCAACATCTATAATTTGTTGATTTCATATTAATATGTCCTTTGATTATAAATTTTTGCATCATCTGTATTGTTAGTATTATAGAAGTAAAAACATTATTTTTTATATTAATTTTTTTTTTTATATGTTATCATCTCATTGGAGAATATATTCTAGGTCTTATTGTTCCCAATGTTGTAAATGTGTAGATATCCAAAGTTTTGAGCTTAGACACTCATTTTTAATTTTTATTACATTTTTAATTAAATGTTTA
Organism: Picea sitchensis; assembly: GCA_010110895.2. Taxonomy (NCBI): domain Eukaryota; kingdom Viridiplantae; phylum Streptophyta; class Pinopsida; order Pinales; family Pinaceae; genus Picea; species Picea sitchensis. The sequence goes on along the minus strand of SNQJ01S0011826.1, from coordinate 85,842 downwards.
CATAACTAAAGTTTCGAAAGTTCTTAGCATGGACGTTGTTTTTTAATGTTTTTTTATTGTCAGTCTCTGTTGAATGTGTAGAGGGACTATAGCGATCACATATTAATATGTCCTTTTATTAATATTATTAGTCCTTTGTATTTGTATTGAAATGTTTACATACCAAAGGTTTAGATTATTGACACTTTTTTTGAGGTGCTTGAATAAACCTCACAACTTAAATGTTTACATAGCACGAGGTCCTGAAACATGCCTGAAAACTTAAATGTTTTCATACTACGAGGGCCTTAGACAGCCTCACAACCTTAAATGTTTACCTAAATAGGCTTCTAGAAGTACATTTTTCCTCGAAATTTTCCATACAATGTTGCACTAAATTTGGACAATATTGTTGTCCACCACCAGTTGAATAGGCATTGTATGTTTCATACTTCTTCTATGCTTGGAATGCAATTTGCTCATCGTTGAAGCTACATACACTGTTTACTGGGTTGGTGGGTGCTTCTTGTTCTCTCGTTCATCGGTTGTTGTTTGTTGTTGTTTGGTTCAACTTTGCAAGGTTGGGTACTTGTGCTTGCGGTTGGACCTGTTGGTGCTTGTTGCTTTCTTTCGTTTACTTCAACTATGCAGGGTTGCGGTCCTGCATTTGTAGTTTGGATCTGTTTTTTTTTTACTTTGTGGGGTCCAGGTGTTGCACCCACAATTCGACCTACGCTTCTGTCGTTCATCGTTTCAGAGTAAGTTTCGAAGCCATAATTTCATTTTCTATTCATTCTTTGTTGTTCAGTGTTTGCAGTTTGTAAGTAAGAATGTTTTCTTATTTCTACTGGCATTCTTGTCATATGTTTCTCGTTCCTTCTGTGCTTCGGCTGCAGTTTGGTAATCGCTGGAGATACATATGTTGTTTACTTGTTTGGTGGTTGTTTCTTGTTCGTTGGTTCATTGGTTCATCAATTGTTGCATGTCGTTGTTTGGCTCAAGTTTACGAGTTTGGGGCTCTGGGGCTGCAGTTGAGCCTATTCGTGTTTTCTCACTAGTTTGTTTCTTTTTGTTTTCTTTTGTTTACTTAAGCTTTGCAAGGTTGGGGTCCTGTGTCGAGAGTTGAAGTTTTTTTTTTTTGGCGCTTTGCAGTGTTTAGGTCCTGCACCTGCGAGTGGACCTGCAGTTTTGTTGTTTGTCGTGTCTGACAAAGTCGATATCTCACACCTATTTTGTGCCAACCTATTATGCTGTAAAATTTTGTTGATACTTTGGTGTTGACATGATAGAAAATAGTGGCATAATAATTGATTGGAAAACTACATGTGCAATTACAATATCCGTTGTCTTTTTGTTAAGATAAAACATGTGCAAAACACACTTATTAACCATATATGGCGAATGTTCCCATATCACAATACAATCTCTTTATCCTCTACACAGACTAGTGTAACCAGGATATAGTTTGTCTTGTACTTGAAAGATGATATGTGCACCAAATATATTGTAAAGTTATATTTCCATGTCTGGAAGCATATCTAGATACTTTGCCATAGAAAACCAAAATCATTTAGTTATGGCCATGCAATTTTTTAATATTTTGTGGCTTGTAATATATTTTGGGCAGGAAAAAACTTTATATATTTACAACCATGGATGGAGAAAAGGAAAGGTTCATGTTTCTAACTATCTTTTATTATATTCATTGATTCTAATTTTTTGTATGTACATAGTTGCATACCGGTTTTCATTCATGTTCATTGTATTTTGTGCGTTCCCACATTCAAACAAACAAAATATCAAGAGAAAACGAAGGAGTCTTAATTGCAGTGGTGGATGAGGAGATATAAAGGTACATGCTTTTACTGTTATTTCATATTACGTTGTTCCTACATAATAACTTATCTTCATGTCCTTTGTATTTCCTGTGCTGCTACATTGAAAAAATTCGAACTCTGTTTATTTTGTTTTTACATGTCTTCCTGCATACTAACTTCCTTCACATCCATTGTATTTTTCATGCATTGCTACATTTAAACAAATAGAGTGGTTGGAGAGGATGATGGACTCTTTGGCGTGAATATAGCAGAGGAGTTACAGAGGTGCATACTTGTACTCTTATTTCATATTCCAGTGTTTAGTATTTCATTTATTGCCTTTTTATTTGTTCTACTTGTTCTACTGCTTTGCACATTTTTTTATTGTATGTATATACTATGTATCTTTCTTCTTATTCTCATGTGAATTGTATTCTCTTTGCTGCTACATTGAAATAAAGAATTGTATTTATTTCTTTTACATGTCTTTCCTCAAACTAATTTTCCTTCATGTCCATTGTATGTTCGATGTTGCTACATTGAAGCAAATAAATTGGTTGGATAGGAAGATTAATTCTTATATGCCGCAACAGAGGGGCCTGTGGTACAATATGCTAAAAGGTATACCAACTGTGCTAGTAAATCAAACATCCAAAACAGGTGGAGGCATATAATATTGGACTAGAAAATGATTATTTCGAAACAATGTGCCTTTGTTGAGACTTCCTGCTTCCAAACATTGCCCTCCCCATTTCTAATTTTTCCATTTTCTATTATCCATTTTTTCCCCTCTTCTATACTTAACTTTTCTCGTCTACTTTTTCTTAGTTGTGTTTCCAAAAATGCCTAGGTGCATGGGTTGGCGAACTCACAAATTCACATTTATGGTCATGCTTCTACCTTATTCCATACTTACCCACTTTGTTGATCGTGGGTTCCCGGGATGGAGGGTTCAAGATTGTGCCTCTCGCTTCATAGGTTCCGCGATATACATATTGTTCATCGTACCCTCCCATCACACCCTATTTACTGTTACACATTTTTTTAGTCAAAAATTCTGAGGCATACATTTTGACCGTCGGGTCCTCATGTTTTCTAGGTATCCCTTGAAATCCTATTTTGTATTCCATCTCCTTTGACCCTGTATGTGACATTAAGAAAAATTATGGACAATATACAATGCATATGACTATTTATTCCTTCTAATGTTCATTTACACATGCTTGCATCAGAAACGGTTGGACTTGTAACATGGCCATGAGCAGTCAATCATCGAAAACATTAGTAGACACACAAGGCCAAAGGTAAAGATGCATACATTATGTTCCTCATAGGTTTACCAAACAAATATCCTTAGCTATTTATTCATCTATTCCATGGTGAATATGTTGATGTCATCTACAACACATGATTTACAGTTTACAAGAAGTATCAACAAGCACAAGCGATATGCCGAACATAACGCAAGTTCTGTAGACTAAGATGTCTAGTTGCAAAACTATGGCTCCATAGTTCATCCAAGTTGTGCGTATACTTGAACATTTATGCGTGGAAAAAAAAACAAAAAAAATAATGCACACTACCATCCACATTACTTTTCCTGTTCAAAAAATGTCACTAGGTCTAAACTTGTAACACCCAAAATGGTATCATTAGATGGCTTGAATAACCTTAGAATTGTACACGTGTTCTTCGGGGACATAATGGTCGTCTATAGAACCTACTTGGACAAGGAAAACAAAACTAGATCCATTATGTGTGCTGACATAACAAACAAGGAGGCCCTGATGACAGTCGCACTGAATATTCCCACACAAATTGTTCAGAAACATGCAGAAAAGATATTTCCAGGTAATGGAATATCCATTAAAAAATTTAATATATTGCCCAAAACAGTATATGACCGTGATGATTCTGATCGGATTATATCGCTCAACAAAACAAGTATTGTGGAAAAAATTTCCGTTATTTGTTCAGAATATTGTTTCATCCCAGACAAAACTATCATCCAACTTGCACAGACCAATGACATTTTCCCAATCGAAACCATTGGTGCATATGTCACACTCGCGAGAAAAATTGGGTCGCAACACATTCTCCATACAAAATATGGAGAGTCAGTCAACGACAAGTCAATGGCACCGTTCTCCATATCCAATTTTGTCCTTTACTTTCACATGTCCATGTATCTCGGTTAAGTTACAAAAATATTACACTGTTCCATGTTCCAACTGCAATTGTTCGACAACTATTCAAATTTGTTTTCCTAAATGGAAAAACAATTACATAAAGGGAAATGTCCACTTATGCTCTTCAAAAATATAACAAAGAAATGATCTTAAAGAAATGATCTTTCTCACAACCCAAGCAACATTTGTAACATAATTACGAGCAGACATAGTATAGGATATCAAGAAACTAACTAGCTCTACAACTATTGTTCGTATACATATCTACAAATTCATCCTCACTTTGCCCATACAAATTGCCTTCAACAAATTTCTGCAGTTTTTTTTTTTTTTTTTGTGCAGTTGTATATTATATTGTTCAATATATTAACTATTATGCTCACGTTTCTAGGTTGAGGGTGTTTTAGTTTTAACGAATGCATACTCGAGCCCCTTAGAGCTTGTATGTGCCAAATTCAACAATCTAGCTTATGCTTCTTCTTTCATAAGTGATGATACAATTGATTGTTTGCGATGCAGTAAAAAATGTCCTTACATATATAGGCATTGCCTCAATGCTTCCATCCAAACCATGGGCAACACAACCATACATTGTGCAATTAGACAACCTTTGTTACAAGATGTGCTTCTTGGGTTAGCATAATTGTCATATGAAGCATACCTATAGAAAAAGAAAAACAATCTCTACATTTTGCACGAGTTTCAGATACATAGAAAATTTACCTTAAATGAGGACAATGCAATATTGCATATCAACTGAAAGAAAAAAAAAAAAAAATCATATCAGTATTTGGCAAGAAACAAAAAAATCTCATGTGTGTCTGTAATTTTTCTTCAACACCAAGATGAATGTTCGTTGGACTCGAGTTCTTTGGATTTTACATCTATGGCTGTAAAATTCTCTTTCCATAGATTTTATCTCTTCTTGTGCATTTGAAAGAACAAGGAGAATCTAACTACAAATGCAATCGATGTTGTTATTTTGATGTTTTTTGCCATCTCCCAATAAGAATTTTGCATATTTGTTGGGGTGTGGAAATGAAAAAAAAAATGGTGGCTGGTTGTGGCTTTGTTGGAGGAGTCTGCACATTTTTGGGTGCCCAAATTGGAAAATTGTTTTCCAACTATATACCCATGGCAAGATTTCTGCATTTTTTTTGGGTACCCAAAAAAAAATTTAATTGGTCTCCAACTATACATTTATGCTATGGTATCTGCATTTTCTCGATTCCCTAATTGAAAAAAAATGGTCTCAGCATGGATGGAAACATGAGCTTGAGATTTTCAAAACTCGCTATAGAGATTGGGAAGTTCGTCCATTGGAATTCATACAGGCAGGTGCACTTGTTAGTGATGTACATGCACATAAGATTGTTCAGTACATAAATGGGAAGCATGAGGGAAAATCCAACTGTAAATAACCCAGGCCCATCTTTTGAATCGTCAAAACAACTTTCTTCTCTCGGAAAAATCATCAGGCATTTCCCATAATATTGGAAATTTGGCATTGTTAAAACTAGTAGTGATAGAACATGGCACTATCAGAAGAAAATGTCCATAGTGATCTTGCTTAATGGTAAAATAGTAATCGGAAACTTTCTTGTTCCTCATTTTGAGGCTTGGTTATAGCTAGGGTACAATGGTGAAGCTCCATTGGTTTTGTGTTTTCTTGTGTTTGGCGGACTTTTGTTCATATCCCATGGCCCCGGTTATTTTTTCATGGGAACATATACCAGATGTAAGAGAAAAACAATGCCACATGTTTTTTTGTAACGACCCTTGATTATAAATTATAATTAATTGAATAATGTAATCCTAAAAGACTAGCTAAACTATAATTATTTATTAAAATAACCTTAACTAATTATTTATTATTAATTAGTTATTCTTGATTATGATTAATTTAATTATAATTAACTCTTTAATCAATATGGTTAATGATTAATTTGATTATTAATTAATTCATTAATTAATAAAGTATTAAATAAGAATTGGATAATAAAATATAATGTTTAAATTGAGTTACGTATCCCACAAGGGATAACGTATTCAATACATGGATAATATATTTAATGAATGGATAAGGGTAATTAAATGTAGGGATAAGGAATTTAATGGAAGGAGGAAAGGCGGTGAAGGAGGAATAAGGGGGGGAAAGGAGTGGGGAGGAGGCATTCTACGGGAAAAGTTGGCCATGATTTTGGGGAGAACTCTGAGTATTGGACAGAGGGAGAAATTTTGTGTTTGGGTTGACATAGTGGACCAGGGTTGCTAGAAGTTTTGGGCTCAGAGGGCCAGGATATCTGTAGATATCCTGGAGCTAGGTCGTTTTCCTAGTTGGCAGGGTGGACAATAGTTTTGGGCAATTTTTATGTGTTTGCAACAGGACTGGGTTGTGTAGCAGGTAGCAGGAGAGCAGCAGAAGCAAGGCAGTTGGCAACGGAAATAGCATCAGAACCACGTACCCTGTTGAATTATGCATTTATTTATTCTACTATGAATTTGTTAATATTTGATGAATCTAAATTGTTGAAGTTGCTGGTATGAAGATCGATATTATGCTGAAGAGATATTGTTTTAGTTAATAAATAATTGCTTGTGAAGATAACAATGTTTAGATATATATTTATGGGCATTACATTTGGTATCAGAGCCCTGGTTCAAATCTGGAACCAAGGGCCTACCCACCTACTTAGAATCAACCTAGAAACAAGTCAGAAAACCCTAGAAATTGTTGTAAGTTTGAAGGAGGCATGTTCACCTTCAGACCTGTAAGAAGCTTAGCCTGCAAAAGTAAAGAGTGATATTTTTATATATTCAACAGCTAAAAAAAATAAAAAATGGAAATAACCTTGAAAAAAAAAAAAACCCTAGAAATAAACTAGAAACAACCCAAAAAACCCTGAAGTTTCCACTAATAAGAAATATGGGATAGCTTAAGGTGTAGCACGGAGGAGTGGAGTTGTTTCATCCTCCCATCTCTGGTTTCAGCCACCAAACCACCTGTTTACTTGGAACAACTTTCACCTGCAAAGGACCAAGAAAGACATCATAAAGGAAGCATTAGATGGGTCAGAATTCTAAATATGAAAACAAAGAAACAAACTTAATTTAAAAAAAAAATATGTTCGGATTATATCTTGTTCCATTGAATAATATATATATATATGGGCTTTACATTTAGTAATGGTAAAATAACAACAACAACGAACAACTCAGAAAGATCTTTGCAATCAATAACAAGTCCACTGGCTGTTTCCTATTTAATTTCAAAAAAAAAAAAAGCAAAGAGCAAGTGGGCACTAACGAGGAAGAGGAATGAAAAGTTACAGGAAAGAAGCCTTAGAAATACATTTAACTATTGTATAATACATAATCTTAGAAATATTAATGAAAAGAAAGAACTATAACCCTGCAAGCAACCCAAAACTAGTCATTTAAAATTGTAAACTACAGATAAACTTGTAAATTGTAATGTGGAATGAGTGTTCTTATTGTTTTACGGCTATGATCAAATGTCAGGATTTTTKTGGTATGGAGGATCCCCTAGATTKCATKCTTAACTGATTATTTTTCATTATAATAATCCACAATGGTGTTATCCGATTTAAAGGCTAAGTTAAATGCTTCCTTACTTTTGGGATGGACTAGTGAAGAAAACTCTCCAAAAGAAAGAAGGGGTAATGCACAATAAGAAACAAAAAAATTTGAAGAGATAATTTCAGTCTAATTGAAAAAGGTGGATGTTATTAGAAGACAAGTAGAACCAAATACATAATTTTATGTAGGATAGAGTGATTGATACTTGAAAAATGAGGGGAGGAGCCATAAAATTGCTTTAAAAAAAAAAAAAATTGACCGGAGCAGTCTTGAAAATTCTTCTAAGGTAGTGAATATGAGAATTCAAGCTCACTATAGCTGTTGAAAATGTAAGATTGAAGTCCCCTCAATTTGGGTAATATTTGCAATGTCTGTGAGAAAAATTGTTGAGCTCTTCAACTCATTACACTTGAGCTTTCATATTATTTACATTCTTGAACATTTTTTCTGAAGGGATGTATTTACATGGGATTTAAAAAAAAAAAAAAACATAAATGATCAATTGAAACAGGTAATAATCACATTTACAACCAAATTAGAATGAGAGAGATGCATAAGCCATCTCTGAGATAAATGTTTAATAGAATAAGAAAAGGATCCCAAAACTAGTCATCACCAGGAGGATGAGCCCATAAGGGGCGTTTTCATTTTCTCAACGTGCCAAGCACAAGCCGTGAAGGAGGAGAACCCTACACACACCTGTTCACACACTTGTTCAATACACCAACAACAAACACACAAAGCAGAGCCAGCACAACGCAAACGCATAACCCCAAAGCCCGCAGGCTCTACCATTTCGTGCACCAACATCTAGCACACAAGCATACACTGACAGCAAACAACACAACAAGTTGCAACACATTAAAGTCCAACGACAAACCAGGTTCCAAGTTCACGAACACACAAGGGCCATTCTCCAAATGAAACTGTAATTTTCCATATATCCATATATTCATCACATATCTATCTATCTATGGCTGTAAATAAAATTACAGATCCACAACTATGCTGAAAATAAGAAAATAAAAGAAGAAAAGAAAATAAGAGAAAACGGGAGGATGCCCTGTGTGGTAATGGGGAGGGGATATTTCCAAACATAAACCAAACTTCAAGTGCACTTCTACATCAACACAAAGCAGCGCCAGCGCCAACGCCAACACCAAACCCCAAAGCCCAGCATCGGGCTCACTTTACAAAAAAAATCACCTGCAACAGAACGCAAGTAAGTCAAGACCAAGCGCACAAACGCCACGCCTCAAATCACATAGAGGAGAAGATCACAAGGGTGACCGAAATAAATGCACTACGTTTTCAACCAGCACCTGCACATACAACCACAGGTTCTCAACAATAATAAAAGTAACCATACTCATCAACCACACAGAGTTTCATAATATCCATGTTCAGATTCATAATAATAAAACTAACCAAGCATCAACACATCAGAGCCCAGGGCCAAGCCAACGACGCCCGAGTCTAGCGCCAAGCCAACAGAGGAAATAAGAAAGAATTGTGCACGATGCTTGATTTCCATGTAGCCATTCAGTGTGCCTCATTTCTGGGATGTGGTCGCTCCATTAAAACTCCAAACCGCACCTTAAACTTGCAACCTATAAACAAGCAACCATGGCGGCAGAGGTAGGGTGAGGCTGCCTTATGAATAGCAATTGAGAAAAAAAAACAAACAAGTGAACGATTAGGGTTTGGTTAGGGTTTTAACTTTCTATTTAGGGAATGGGGGAGGGAGGCACGTGGACCTCATGCAAAGTCCGACGTTTCCCATCCTCCAATTTAAATAATTGTTAGCTAAATTGTTATTACATTGCTAATTTATCTTATTCTATTATAAATTATTAATATTTTAATTTCATTTGTTTTATATTTTATTTATTAAATTTGTTATAAATCTGNTTAAATTGAGTTACGTATCCCACAAGGGATAACGTATTCAATACATGGATAATATATTTAATGAATGGATAAGGGTAATTAAATGGAGGGATAAGGAATTTAATGGAAGGAGGAAAGGCGGTGAAGGAGGAATAAGGGGGGGGGAAGGAGTTGGGAGGAGGCATTCTACGGGGAAAGTTGGCCATGATTTTGGGGATAACTCTAAGTATTGGATAGAGGGAGAAATTTTTTGTTTGGGTTGACACAGTGGACTGGGGTTGCTAGAGGTTTTGGGCTCGAAGGGCCAGGATATCCGTAGATATCCTCGAGCTAGGTCGTTTTCCTAGTTGGAAGGGTGGACAATAGTTTTGGGCAATTTTTCTATGTTTGCAACAGGACTGGGCTGTGTAGCAGGTAGCAGGAGAGCAGCAGCAGCAAGGCAGCTGGTAACAGAAATAGCATCAGAACCAGGTACCCTACTGAATTATGCATTTATTTATTCTGCTATGAATTTGTTAATATTTGATGAATCTAAATTGCTGAAGTTGTTGGTATGAAGATCGATATTATGCTGAAGAGATATTGTTTTAGTTAATAAAAAATTTCTTTTGAAGATAACAACATTTAGATATATATTTATGGGCATTACATTTGGTATCAGAGCCCTGGTTCAAATCTGGAACCAAGGGCCTACCCACCTACTTAGAATCAACCTAGAAACAAGTCAAAAAACCGTAGAAACTGTTGTAAGTTTGAAGGAGGCTTGTTAACCTTCAGACCTGTAAGAATCTTAGCCTGCAAAAGTAAAGAGTGATATTTTTATATATTCAACAGCTAAAAAATAAATAAAATGAAAATAACCTTGGAAAAAAAAACCCTAGAAATAAACAGGAAACAACCCAGAAAACCCTGAAGTTTCCACTAATAAGAAATATGGGATAGCTTAAGGTGTAGCAGGGAGGAGTGGAGTTGTTTCATCCTCCCATCTCTGGTTTCAGCCAGCAAACCACCTGTTTACTTGGAACAACTTTCACCTGCAAAGGACCAAGAAAGACATCATAAAGGAAGCATTAGATGGGTCAGAATTCTAAATATGAAAACAAAGAAACAAACTTAATTTAAAAACAAAATATGTTCGGATTATA
>SNQJ01S0011826.1:40009-70996 GCA_010110895.2 Picea sitchensis | reverse complement strand
ATTAAATAAGAATTGGATAATAAAATATAATGTTTAAATTGAGTTACGTATCCCACAAGGGATAACGTATTCAATACATGGATAATATATTTAATGAATGGATAAGGGTAATTAAATGTAGGGATAAGGAATTTAATGGAAGGCGGAAAGGCGGTGAAGGAGGAATAAAGGGGGGAAAGGAGTGGGGAGGAGGCATTCTACGGGAAAAGTTGGCCATGATTTTGGGGAGAACTCTGAGTATTGGACAGAGGGAGAAATTTTGTGTTTGGGTTGACACAGTGGACCGGGGTTGCTAGAGGTTTTGGGCTCGGAGGGCCAGGATATCCATATCCTGGAGCTAGGTCGTTTTCCTAGTTGGCAGGGTGGACAATAGTTTTGGGCAATTTTTCTGTGTTTGCAAAAGGACTGGGTTGTGTAGCAGGTAGCAGGAGAGCAGCAGCAGCAAGGTAGCTGGCAATGGAAATAGCATCAGAACCAAGTACCCTGCTGAATTATGCATTTATTTATTCTGCTATGAATTTGTTAATATTTGATGAATCTAAATTGCTGAAGTTGTTGGTATGAAGATCAATATTATGCTGAAGAGATATTGTTTTAGTTAATAAATAATTGTTTGTGAAGATAACAATGTTTAGATATATATTTATGGGCATTACATTTTTCTTATATATAAAATTGTTTGATGCAAAGTTCGATGCGTACTTCTCTATGGAACCTTGTGGGATCTTGCTTGATGCCTTATGTGTTCATGCATTTTTTTGTGCCTCAACTTTCAATATATTTGGTGTTTACTTGGTTCTTGTTTGTAGTCTTCATTCTGGAAAATTGATAATACATTCAGGATCTTGGAATTTTTTCTATGATCTTAAATACTAGATAGGAAATGATATGCCTTTTAATATAAGCTATGTGACGCAAATGTAATATGTGGATCGTTTTAACACTTTTCCTTGATCGATGAACTTAGGAAAATTCATCTCCAGGAATAATTTGAAATAAAAGGATATATACTATGCGAAGTCCAATGGAACTATCATATCAACGATAAGACATTGAAATTCAAATTCATCGTTGTTATACTTGCGGTGAAGCTAACAGTAAAATAAATTTACTCAAACATCCCAAAATTGATTTTCTTGTATCTTTTTTATGCTTCTCTTATACAAACACATCCTAGAAACTATAAACATGGATCATTTTATCTATTCCTTGATTGAATAACTTGTTCACATGTTTAATGCACTTCACAGTTACTGTTAAGACCATCAATGGGGCTTTCTTACACTAATTCTCGCTTCCGAAAATCGCCATCCCCTTTGTTTTTTCCCCTTTCTTTCCCTTACTATTTACTTAGTCATTTTTCGAAAAATTTCTAAGTGCGAGAGTTGGTGGATTCACGTCCTCAAATTTCCATTGATACTTTTATATCACCAGCCCGACTGACCGCTTCCCCGTTTCATATTGAACAAACTTTTTGGATCGCGGGTTCCCATATAGGCGGGTTCCCGTATAGGTGGGTTCAACATTGCATTTCCATTGTTCCGCTACTTGCAAAGAGCATATTGACTTCCCCGATATACAAATTAGCAAGAACATTCCCGTTTATCTTGTTTTCTTTTGCTTTCTATTTACTTGGTCCTTTTTCTTAATGTCTCGTTCTTTTATATACAACACCCGAAGTTTCGAAATATACAAATTGACCCACGAAAGTCGTCATTGTCCCCTGTTTTGTGTTACTCATTTTTCATTCAACAATTAGGGTAGATACAATTTGACCATCGACCGTCACGTCTCTTAGGTAGAGCTTGTGGCCTTGTTTTCAATCTCGTCAATATTCCCCGTTTCGAGTATGTCAAATTCTTTTATATCACAAGTCTGACCAACCGATTGACCATTGTATACTTGGACACTATTACCATCGTTGGTTCCTAGCTAGGCTTGCTCAACATTGTGCTTCCATTGTTCCGCTACCTACAAACAACACTTGAAATTTTGCGATATACAAATTAACGGTTGAAATCTGTCACTGTGCCATGTTCCGTGTTACACATTGTGCATTCAAAAGTTTGGAGACATACAATTTGACCATCGGCCCCTCACATCTCCTGAGTATATATTGTGACCCTATTTTCGAAGCTCGCCCGACCGCTTTCCATACTTGGTCATTTCTTGGAATATGTTTCACAAGTTGGAGGGTGGATGAAATGTACAATGCTTAGTCTCTCTTCGCCATCCCGCCACCTTCGTATTTATTTATAGATATGAAATTATTAGTATTTAATGCTAGTATCTCATCATGCATGAACTGTTAATATTTTCGTTAATGTCTGGAAGGTCGAAGAATATTTTTCATTAATACGAACTAAACCAATATTTATGGAGAAGAGTGTTATCCTTTCCAAGTATTCATTTCAAGCATGATGCAATATGATGCAGATCCCCTGCCCTTGGGTCGAGATCCGCACAGGATCGATCTTCTTTGAATACGCAGAACTGGAATAGTTTTCTTTGGCCCTCACTAGAACCCCACGAATCCGATCCACAGGTCCTTCATGAAAACCCCACCTACACAACATTCACTGGGCATGAGTCTTCACCTCCACACGACCACCAGATATGACCTCCGGCCAAGCCAAGAGACATTTTTCGCATTTTGTGACTCAACGATGTAAGAGAGTCGAGTCTCTTGACTCTTCAAACCCTGAATTCCGAAATCACTCCCTTAGATGAGATCGATGACTATGAGCCTCCCTCGATGCAATGGTCCTGGCTGTATTGGGAGTTCGGTAATCGAGAGTTTGAAATGCAGTGACCCAAACCACTGGTCACTCCATTCCCTGAACTCCGATACGCGAGTTCTTGTAGGAGATCCAACGATTTTTGTTGGATTGGATCCAACGACCACTACCTCTCCTGGGTTGTTATTCACTAAATTCAGCTTTCAGGACTTTGAGAAAACAACCAACAATCGTTCCTCTTCACTTATGATTCCATGGATTTTTAAATTTCTCCTTTGGCGAGATCGACAACCTTTCAGGATTTTCGTCGAACCTTGACCACTCCTTTGACTTCCGCCACACGTATCCTCTGACTGATACTTGAGACTCACCTTTCGACGTTTCTCTCTTCATGATTTCAGGAGTTGTGTTAAGCATGAAACTCTACCTCTTGAGTCTCGAAACCTAGAAACCCGATTGGGGCCCAACGACTATTGTCCCTCAACCTTTCAGGAATTTTTCCTTCCGCTCTTCAGGATTTTGTGACTCGCGAAAATCCATAGAAGAGAGTTTCCTTACCTTTCAAAACTCTGATTCCCAAATTCCCAAAGCCTCACCTCCCACGCGATCTACGACTGAGGTCTTCCTTGATCCGATGGCTCTGGATATTTTCAGGATTTCGTGAACTGGGAGTTCACAATGCTGTGACTCCAAAATCTCTTGTCACTCCAATCCCCAAATTCCTGAAATGGGAATTCACACACGAGATCCAATGTCTCTCGATGAGTTGAATCAAACAGTCCAAATCTTTTCATAGTTTTGTGAACCGGGATTTTGAAACTATCTTTTCGGGATTTCACAAACCAGGAGTTCACGATGCAGTGACTCCAAAATCATAGCCTCCTCTACTTCCCGAAGCCCGAAATGCCGAAATGTCAAAATGGTCTCAATGACGATTATCCCATGACCAAATATTAGTCCATGTGACTGCTTCCTCCATGACCACAACCCTAATCCAAAGGTACGCCATGTTTCGTGACTTTGGGGTTCTCAACGCAAAGTGCCCTGGCTCCTTGTCGTCGGAATTACCGAAATCCCGAACCCTGAAATGCCAAAATTTTGAAATTCCACTCCAAAGGGGATCAACGGCTCCTGTTTCTTCTCATCCAATGGTCACTACTCCTTCTAAGCTCCTGATTACTAAAAGACACTCATCCTTAACCTTCTCACAGATCTATGACATCCAATAGTCCACGGGATTTCGACACTTCTCTGCGAAGCATCTCCACCGTTCGTTTTAACTTCTCTCCTACATGACCTCCCAGAGGTTAAACTCCATGCGCCTTCCTCCGGATCTGATGGCTATCGGTCCTTTGCACTAGATCTGATGGCCCAGATATGTTTCTCATCCTTGTGCGCTTTCCTGCGTGCATATGGATGTAGACTTCAACGACCCAGATCTCACCTCTCCAACTGATCTAACAAAAACTGTGCTCTACTTTGAGCATGCCCTTCTTCCTTTCCCTTGCAAGATTTATTGCTCCAAAAGGCCTTGGCCTTTGTCTCTGCCTGCGAATAATGAAGCCTTGTCTCCCACCTATATTTTGAGAGGCGTTTCTCCTCCTGATATTTATTTCTCTAAACCTCAAAGGTTCCTTCGAACTCTGTAACCTCTTGCAGGACCTTTGCATGAAATGGTGCTATCTCTTATGAGTGTATCTATGGCTCTAACCTCATAGTGTCTCTTTCCCTTTCTCTCCTTGAAGGGATGTAAGTTCCCTCTCGCAACTTCCTGCTCAAGCACGCTTCGCTGAGCCTATAGGGTGTTTAGTAACCCTGTGAGTTTCTCCTCCTGTGATACTTATCTTCTTTCTAAACTCAAACAAGAGTTCCTTCTATGCACACTTGCACCAACTCAATGCCCACCTGGTAGAATTCTCCGCAATCCTTAGTGATTATGGCTTCTCACCGAATTGAAATAGAGTTCTCCTTAATGCATCCTGTGCATTTGCTCAATGCCCTCCTGGCAGAGCCTTTACAGAATTCTCGACAATTCTGCTTCTCCTCTCTATGCTCTCCTCTGCATAGTTTCTCATTCAAGGTGTTCGACAACCTTGAGGCTTCCTCTTTGAGTCAATGACTTTAGCTAGTGCACCCTCCTAGGACGTCTTTGTCTGAAATTCCGCAGAATTCAGAAGTGCACTCCTGCACTGGTTTTCAGAGACCGCAGTACTTTGTCATGCACTCTTGCATGAAACCACAAAGAATCCAAACCATCAACACATAAAGACATTCATTCATGAACTTGCAAACACATGAACAACAACATGCAGGAAAAACTTCTATGATTGTATTAATATGAAATGCCTCTTTACAATGTGATCTCGGACTGCAACAGAGTCATGAATTCCTCTCTTCTCTCTATTTTTTTTTGTTTTTCTTCTCTGCCTAACTGGAAAAAAAAAGAATATCTTTTTACAAAAGGGGGCTCCTTGAGAGCTTCCCCCCATCCTCACCAACTCTCATTAATTTACATTCAATTACATTGAATGGTTGTCTAGTCCGAATCAGATCTAGATCTCATCCTTACAACCATTTAAGGAAATTTTCAAATTTTGAAAAATGAGAGGGTTGCGTCTCTCTCCTTCCATTGAATGCACACTTTGATGTGTTGGTTGGATGGCACGTAACTAGCATGGAGAGACTCTCATGCATCATACTCCTTAGCTGGAAAAATCATGATCTCCTGATCATGAGCTCCTCTTCTCCAATGTTGTAATCCATCTGGATCCCAAACTTTCCCTTGGATTTGTCCATCTACTCCTCTTCTTCGCTATTGTTGTTGCTTCTTCCCTACTGCTCTTGCAGGATCCCTTCTGCTTAGTTTCTAGTTTCTAGCAGTCTGTTCTACTGAACTCAACATCATCCTTCTGATTTCTTCAATTACCTCGTCCAGCTGCTCCAGTGGCTGGCTCTTTGTATGCAGTCTTGTCTGCCGCAATTTTGTCTTTCCAATGGGTAGATCTGCTCAATCTCCCATGTTGTCTTTATTTCCCTTTGTGGCACTGAGTGGCCACTCTACTACAGACTCCATATCTACAGTCTCCTCACTTAAATGCTGCTCAATTTCTTCCTGTGGCAGTTCTACTGCTGCCATTTCTCCTCTTGGCATACTTCCAGCTTCTTCCAGCTTCTCACCAAGCTGGTATGCTCCACTACCTGCTTCGAACTTAGCCTGTTGGATGTGCAATATTTGCACCATCACCCTCCTTTCCAGGGCTTCCAATTCTTCACACAGGTCAACAAAATCCATACTGTCTGCTACATCTGAAACACATGCTCTAGCCTCAACTGGGCTACTTGGTAGGAACACCTCTATTACTCCAATGATCATAATTCTCTTCTGATTTTCTCTTGTCAGCACTCCTTGTTGATCTGAACTCTCCTCTAAGTTCATGAGACTTTCAGACAGTCTCATATTTTTCCACTTACCCACCTAGAAATTTGGGAATTTTTTGTTTCCCACCTGACAGTCTATGAGATCCAGTGATCCCATCTCATTGCCCACTTGGCAATCTGAAATTTCACCATTGCTCCCCTGGAAACACGCAATACCTTCCACTGATCTCTTTCCATTGCCCACCTGGAAACTTGAAAGTTCACCTCTGCCCACTTGGCAATTTATGAGATCCTTTTTTAATCTCATACCATTGCCCTCCTGGAAATATGAATTTCCATGGTTGTCCTCCTAACAATCTATGAGATCCTCCAATGAACTCATTTCATTTCCCACCTGGCAATTCGAAAATTAATCTCTGCCCTCCTAACAGTTTATGAGGCCTGAAAATGATCTCTCTTCCTCATCGCTGAGGGTTTCTCCAACTTATGGCTCACAAATGGAAACCAACTCTGTGTCACTGAAGCTTTCAGCATACCTCAGCCATATCTTCAATAGCCTTTGTTGTCTTTTGGGAAACAAATCCTTAACTGGCCACTTCACCTTCTTTTTCATGGGCCATTCATACACCCATCATGTTCTTGCACTCTGTTGCATTTGAAATGCAAGGTCCTCCATCGTCACTCTTATCTCGATGAGTTCTTTATCCATCTCAACCTTGCTCTTCATCTGTTGGCGGTCCTCTCTTTGACCATGCTTATGGCCTTCAATAGCCATAGTCTTCCCTTTGAATCTTTTGTTGTTGTTACTATGCAACTGAGAGCATTTACAGTATCTCCTACAAATCGCCTAGTTGTCTATTGACTGTTTCACACCGGCAAACAATCACCACAGAGCATTAGCACCCTGCTTCTTTCACTTGCTATATATAGATGAATCTCTGCATCTGATTCCACTTGATGTTACTAGAATTTATCCTTTCAATCCCTTTGTCTGCTATCTACAAACAAAATCTCGCTCTGATACCTCATGATGTAGACCCCCTACCCTCGGGTCGAGATCCGCATAAGATCGATCTTCTTCGAATCTGCAGAACTGGAATAGTTCTTTCGGGCCCTCAGTGGAACCCCACAAATATTATCCATAGGTCCTTCACGAAAACCCCACCTGCACAATGTGCACTAGGCGTGAGTCTTCACCTCCACACGACCACTAGATATGACCTCTGCCCAAGCCAAGAGACATTTTTCACATTTTGCGATTCAACAATGCAAGACAGTTAAGTCTTTTGACTCTTTAAACCCCAAATTCCGAAATCCCTCCCTTAGACGAGATCAACAACTATGAACCTCCCTCGATCCAATGGTCTTGGTTGTATGGGGAGTTTGGTAACTGGGAGATTGAAATGTAGCGACCCAAACCACTGGTCACTCCATTCCCCAAACTCCGATACATGAGTTCTTGTAGTAGATCCAACGATCCTTGTTGGATTGGATCCAACGACCACTACCTCTCCTAAGTTTTTATCCACTAAATTCGGCTTTCAGGACTTTGAGCGAACAACCAACAATCGTTCTTCTTCCCTTATGATTCCCCAAATTCTGAAATTTCTCCTTTGGTGAGATCGATGGCCTTTTGGGATTTTTGCTGAACCTTGACCATTCCTTTGACTTTCGCCGCACATATTCTCTGACTGATACTTGGGACCCACCTTTCGACATTTCTCTCTTCATGATTTTGGGAGTTGTGTTGACCATGCAACTCTACCTCTTGAGTCCCGAAACCTCGAAACCCGATTGGGGCCCAATGGCTATTGTCCCTCAACCTTTCAGGAATTTTTCCTTTCGCTCTTTGGGATTTCGCGACTCGCAAAAATCCAAAACAGAGAGTTTCCTTACCTTTCCAAACTCTGATTCTCGAATTCCCAAAGCCTCACCTCCCACATGATTTATGGATGAAATATTCCTCTATCCGACGACTCTGGATCTTTTTAGGATTTCATGAACTAGGAGTTCACGATCCAGTGACTCAAAAATCTCTTGTCACTCCAATCCCCGAATTCCTGAAATGAGAATTCACACATGAGATCCAATGGATCTCGATTAGTTGGATCAAACAGTCCATATCTTTTCAGAGTTTCGTGAACTGGGAGTTTGAAACTATATTTTCGAGATTTCGCGAACTAGGAGTTAACGATGCAGTGACTCCAAAATCACAGCCTCCTCTACTTCCCGATCCTCGAAATGCCGAAATGAGCTCAATGAAGATTAGCCCTTGATCAAATCTCGGTCCATGTGACTTCTTCCTCCGTGATCACATCCCTACTCCAAAGACACATCGCATTTCATGAATTCAGGGTTTTCAACGCAAAGTTCCCCGACCCCTTGTCATCGAAATTGCCAAAATGTCGAACCCCGAAATGCCGAAATGTTGAAATTCCACTCCAAAGGGGGATGAACGGCTCCTGTTGCTTCTCATCCAACGGTCGCTACTCCTCTTGAGCTCCTGAATGCTAAAATAAACTCAGCCTTCACCTTCTCATAGATCTGTGAGATCCAACAGTCCACGAAATTTCAGCACTTATCCGCGAAGCGTCTCCACTGTCCATTTCAGCTCCTCTCCTGCGTGACCTCCTAGAGGTTAAAATCTATTCGCCTTCCTCCGGATTTGATGCCTATCGGTCCTTTTCACTAGAACTGACGGCCCAGATCTGTTTCTCATCCTTTTACACTTTCCTGCATGCGTCTGAACATAGAATTCAACGACCCAGATCTCGCCTCTCTAACTGATCTAACGACAGTTGTTCTCTACCTTGAGCATTCCCTTCTTCCTTTCCCTTGGAATATTTCTTGCTCCAAAATACCTTGGCCTTTGTCTCTGCCTATGAAACCTATAACCTTGGCTCTCGCCTGTATTCTAAGAGGTGTTCCTTCTCCTGAGCTTTATTTCTATGAACCTCAAAGATTCCTTTGAAATAGGAAACCTCTTGCAGGACCTATGCACGAAATGGTGCTATCTCGTTTGAGCTTATTTGTGGCTCTGACCTCAAAGTGTCTCTGTCCCTTTCTCTCCTTGAAGGGATGTAAGTGCCCTCTGGAAACTTCCTGCTCAAGCACACTTCGCTGAGCCTGCAGGGTGTTTAGTAACTTTGTGAGTGTCTCCTCCTGTGATACTTCTCTTCTCTCCGAACTCAAACAAGAGTTCCTTCTGTTCACACTTACACCAACTTAATTCCCACCTGGCAGAATTCTCCAGAATCCTCAGTGACTCTATCTTCTCACCGAACTCGAAATAGAGTTCTCCTCAATGCATCCTGTGCATTTTCTCAATGCCCTCATGGTAGAGCCTTTACAAAATTATCGACAATTATGCTTCTCCTCTCTATGCTCTCCCATGCACAGTTTCTCCTTCAAGGTGTTCAACAACCTTGAGGATTCCTATTTGAGTCAGTGACTTTAGCTAGTGCGCCCTCCTGGCATGTCTTTGTCTGAAATTCCACAGAATTTAGAAGTGCACTCTTGCAGTGGCTTTCAGAGACCACAGTACTCTCTCATGCACTCTTGCATGAAACCACAAAGAATCCAAACCATCAACACATAAATACATTTATTCATAAACTCGCAAACACATGAACAACAACATGCAGGAAAAACTGCTATGATTGTATTAATATGAAATGCCTCTTTACAATGTGAGCTCAAACTGCAATAGAGTCATGACTTCCTCTCTTCTCTCTATTATTTTTTAAGTTCTTCTATGCCTAATTGAAAAACAAAAGGGGGCTCCTCAAGAGCTTCCCCCCATCCTCATCAACTCTCATTAATTTACATTCAAATATATTGAATGGTTGTCTAGTCCGAATCGGATCTATATCTCAGCCTTACAACCATTTAAGGAAATTTTCAATTTTGAAAAACGAGGGGGTTGCATTTCTCTCCTTCCATTGAATGTGCACTTTGATGTGTTGGTTGGATGACACGTAGCTGGAATGGAGTGATGCTCCTGCATCACAATATCTTTTGTGCGTCGGTGGGTTAGCGCCGTTACAAAATCTCTAATTCTTAATCTCTCTTCGCCCTCACCACCACCTTTGCAATTTTTTCTAAATATGAAATAAGTAATCTTTAATGGTAATAGCTCATTACACACAAACCCTTGATATTGTCATTGATCAATGAAAGGATTGAGGAGATATTCCATTGATACGCATTAAACCAAGATTTGTGGAGGGTTATATTATCCCTCCCCAATTTTCATTTCAAACATCATCTGGAGAAAATGAAAATTCTCGTTAACTTATGGTAGAAGTTATGTCCAGATACAGTAAACACCTTAGGGCATGATGGCCAGAGGTTCCAGTGTTTCAGGGCATATTATTACTACTCATATCCCCTTTCCCAAGAGAAAAAAAGGAGTTTTTCCCTTGGTGCATCGAGAGATATATTTCAAGCCAAATAATTCCAAGGCAACCCCTCTTTCTCACACAACCTGCCCACCTGCATTGATGGCTGGCACAAAGGTTGATGAGATCGATTTCGTGCCATAAGAAGAAGATCTAATGGACGATGATATGATAATGGATGATTGAAATGCAAACATGGTTCCCACTCCTGCACCCAAATTTAAATCAACCATAACATGCGACACTTCTTGTCTCGATGATGGTGACCCTGAAAAAACCAAAAGAAGCGCTTTCAGAAAAGAAACTGGCGTTGAACGAAATAGTCTCTTTGCAGCTCAAAAGTATGAATTCCAGAGGTCCACATTAGTCTGTTATTAGCGTAAGTCTTTCACTGTAAGGAAATGATCTATTTATGCTCCCAAAGATATATTTCAAGCCAAAATTTTATTCAATTGTGGGACCACTCTCCTGTTCTCTGGATATAGAATTAACATCTCAGGGGATGAGGATAAGAACTCCCATTGGTGTAAGGCATTTTCCTACTAGTCATCTCCTTCCGCCGAGAATGGACTAATTTGGGCCTCTGGAATTTCTTGTGCAACCTGTGTCCCTAAAGTTTTCGACTGTGAGGAGGTGGTTTCTTGATGTGTCCTAACTTTCAGTTTCTGGATCTTCTGTTTTCCCTGCAACGTTTTTCATCTTCTTCCTCACATGAATCTTGTGAGGACTATAAATTTTACCGCAGGACTATTTTTCATCTAAGACAAGTTGCAATAAAATCTAATTTCAGCAAAGCATTTGCTCACAATTACTGAAAAATGATGGTTTTGCAACAATGGGGCTTGTTTGAAACCAATTCCCACTTACGAAAATTGCCCTCCGCCTTTCTATTTTCCCACTCTTTTATCCCCTTAGTTTCTCTTTATGGTTACTTGTTTTTTTCCGAAAATGTCTTGTTGCGCGAGTTCGTGGATTCACGCGTTCACATTTTCATCCATGTTTTTATATTATGATTCTGACCGAGTGCTTCTACTTTCTCTAAATTGCAATTTCATTGTTCTGTAATCTACAAACAACACTTCAGCTTCTGCGATATGTAGATTTACTTATGGACTCCCACATCATCCCCTCTTTTGTGTTACACATTTTTCACTGAAATGTTCCAATACATACAATTTGAAAGTTGGGGCCTTACGTCTCCTCGGGAACCTTTGTCACCCTATTTTGAAGCCCGTTAGACTGCTTTCCACACTTGACCATTTCTTGAAATCTCTTTCATGGATCTTCGAGTTCGCGGGTTCAAGAAATTTCCAATTTCTAGTTGTCGTTTCCTGTGCTCTCTACCTTTAGACTTCTTTCCAAGTATATCCAATAATTATACAACTTCTCCAGAAACATATAGAAAATATCTTTCCAAAAAAATGCAATATATATTGCATATTTGAATATATTCGACCTTCTCTTCACTCTTCTATACTTAACCAAATTTTCGTTTCTTTTTTCCCTCTACTCTCTCTTTCTGGTTACTTAGTCGTCTTTTCCGAAAATGTCTCAATGCACGTGTTGGCGGACTCACGAATTCACATTTGTGCTCGTGCTTTTATATTGTGACTTCGACCGACCGCTATCTATTCCATGCCTAGCCACGTTTTATATCGCGAATTCTCAGGAAGGCAGGGTCTATTTTGCACTTCCATTGTTCTGTGACCTACAAACAACACCCAGGCCTCTGCGATATATAAATTTATTGCCGCACTCGCACATCATAACCTTTTCCGTGATACACAATTTGCAGATGAAAGTTCTGAGACTTCCAATTTGACCTTCAGGTCCTGACATCTCCTAGGGAACTATTGTCACGACATTTTGAAGCCCCTGCGTCTCCTTTCCATATTTCGTCATTTCTTGGAATCTCTTTCGCGCATCAAATTCCATACTTACCTGAATTTTTCTCTTGCGAGTTCCTGGTTGGGTAGAGTGCACTTCCATTTTTCCTTAACATGCAAACAACCCCCCGACCTCCGCGATATACAAATTGACTTTCAGACTCCTACATTAGCCCCTCTTCCATGTTACACAGTTTTCACTCAAAAGTTTTGATCAATATAATTTGACCATCGAGGCATCATGTGTCCTCGGGAACCCTTTTCAACCTATTTTGAATATCGTCTGACCACTTTCCATGGCCATTTCTCTCAATCTCTTTCATGGATCGTCGGGTTGGCGGGTTTAGACAATTTCCAATTCCTAGTCACTATTTTTTGTGCCTGCAACCTTTGCACTTCTTTCCAAGTATATGAAATAAGTAAATAACGTCTCCAGAAACATGTAGAAAATATATTTTCAGGAAATGGGATATCTATTACAGATGTGAATATATTATCCCTTCTTTTTCATCTTCTATACTTAACCAAATTCTCGTTTCTCTTTTCCCTATACTTTATCTTTCTCGTTACTTAGTCATTTTTCGGAAAATGTCTAGCTGCGCGGGTTGGAAGACTCATGGGTTCACATTTGCACTCATTCTTTTATATCATGACTCCGACCGACCGCTTCCTCATTCCATACCTAGCCACTTCTCCGACCGCGGATTCCCAGGTAGGCAAGCTCTAGATTGCACTTCTATTGTTTCGTGACCTACAAACAACACCCTGACTTTCGCGATATACAAATTTACAACCATACTCTCACATCATAACGTCTTTTGTATTACAGTCTACCTATCATCCCCTCTTCCGTGGTACACATTTTTCACTCAAAACTTCCAAGACATACAATTTGAGCGTCGACTCCTCATGTCTCCTATGGAACTATTGTCACCGCATTTTGAAGCTCGTCCGTTCTCTTTCCATACTTCGCCATTTCTTCGAATTTCTTTCATGGATCATCGGGTTGGCAAGTTCAAGAAATATTTAATTCCTAATTTTTTTTCCTATGACCATGCCCTTTGCACTTCTTTCCAAGTATGCAATAAATGAGGTTTAATGCTAACATCTCACCATGCCTTGAGGATACCGTCATAATAAATGTACCTACACAACTTGTACATAAACATGTAGAAAATATCATGCCAGGTAATGGGGTATCTATTACAAATACTTACCGATCTTTTCTCTTACGGCTTCTCGGGCAAGCAGGTTCAATATTTCCCTTGGATTGTTACACGAGCTGTAAAAATCACCCGAAATTCTGTGATATACATGCAGAAAAGATCTTTCCAGGTAATGGGATAACTATTACAAATTTCAATATATTAACGAAAACGAGTCTGATTGACCGTTTCCCTATTCCATACTTACCCACTTTTTCGATTGCAGGTTCCTGAACATGGCGGCCCAAAATTTCCATTCCATTGTTCCACGACTAGCAAACAACACCTGGAATTCCACAAATATACAAACATCCACTGGACTGCCCGATATTTTTTNATATATTATAAGGACATATAATTTGACCGTCGGGCACTCACCTCTCCTCTGTATCGCTTGCAACCCTACTTTGAAGCCCATCTGACCATTTTTCATACTTATGTATATATAAAAGAGTCTTATTTATAATAAAAAAATATTGTATATATATATTATGTGTGTGTGTATATATAAGGTTTTATTTCTAAGTATGCAATTAGCAAGTGTTAATGCTAAAACATGATTTGAGGAGATCTCCCATTAATACACATAAAACAAAAATTTTCACAGGGTTATATTATTCCTTCCGAGTGTTAATTTCAAACATAGTGTAATGTCATTTGCTCGTCGTCAAGTTGTCTTGTTCACAAAATCTTCAATACTTAATTCTAAAAACGAGTTCGACCGACCATTTTCCTATTCCATACTTAGCCACTTTCCCAAAATTTCGCAAATATACAAACCGGTCACTGAAATGCCCCATCATGCTCTCTTCCGTTTTACACGTTTTGCAGTAAAAAATTCTGAGACATAAAATTTGACCATTGGACACTCAACTCTCGTGAGTATGCCCCATAACCCTATTTTGAATCTCGACCGAGTGCTTTTCATACCTTTCCATTCCTTGCTTTCTCTTCACCGTCTTCGTCACCTTCTCACTTGTGTATAATAAAAAAATGTTTATATATATATGTGTGTGTGTGTGTGTGTGTGTCTTGTTTCTAAATATGCAATTAGTAAGATTTAATGCTAACAAATCATCATGCAGGAACCGTATAGATTGTCATTGATGAGCGAAAGGCTCGATGACATCTCCCATTAATATGCATTAAACCAAGATTTGCACAGGGTTATATTATCCCTTCTGAGTTTTGATTTCAAAATCATGGAATGTCGTTCGCACATCGTCGGGTAGGAACGTTCAAGAAACCTCCAATTATTAATTTCTCTTCTCCATACTCGCTGCCTTCACACTTCTAAGTATGCAATAATTAATATTTACTGCTAACATCTCATCATGCAACACCCATAGATATTATCAGTAATGAGCGAAAGGCTTGAGGAGTTTTCCCATTCATAAGCATTGAACCAACATTTGCGGAGGGTTATATTATCTCCTCTAACTGTTCATTTCAACCATCGTCTAGAGAAAATGAACGTTTTCATAAACTTATGGAACCAACTTGATAACAGTTCTGTGGAGATATAGTGAACATCTGCAGGCATGAGGGCCACAACTTCCAGTGGTCCAGGGAATATTCTTATTACTCATCCTCTACCGCCCAGAACAAAATAATTTCGACCTCTGGGATTTCTCATGCATGTTGTGTCCCTGAACTTTTTGAATGTAAGGAGTTGGTCTCTTGGTGTGCCGATAAATATATTCCATGCCAAATAATTATTCCACTACGGGACCACTCTTCTATTTCTTTGTCGCCTCAGGTCTTCCGCCATATGTTAAGATTGTCGTATCCAACATTCACGTTCAAAGGAGGATATTCCAAGCAGTTCCTAAGAAATCATAATAACATGTTGGACCTCTTGCCCGACTTCCTGGAAGACCCAATGGTAGTTCCTGAAGATATCACAAGATTGTAGGTTAGTTCATTTAGAAATCCATTTTGGGAAATTGCTTGGTTGTTTACAATAATAACGAGACAGGAGTCCACAACAACTATTTCCTGCATGGTTCTTTATATTTTGTATTTCACAGTCAAGGAACAAGCCATTTTTTATTGGGGAAAGCCATTTTCCCATGAAATTTGTTCCCAATTGTCAAGCTTCAAAATGGAAAAGAAATTTTATTTGTCATCCTACTTGGTTTTTGTGATAACGCATCGCTGCCAATTTCCAAAATTGTCTCTGTCCAAGAAGGTAAACTGGGAATTCAACCCAGTAACATTTTGGTACCAGGCCTTATGGAAGCACAAGGCCTCTCACTGTTTTTATGAGGTTTTAAATGACTTTGTGTCTGTTTTCAAATTTTTGTTGTTAGGAGAAGATGCTCCCTGCATATCTGACAAGGCAACCAGGTTTTTGGACAGAAAGGCATCACTTGAACATATGGATAATTACACCGTGATAAGGATTTTTGGTTCCAAGGAAAAACTTGCTCTCCTTCCATCTCACATTACAAAAATAATTTTTTTTACAGAAATAGCAAGGAAATACAACTATTGGTTGCATATATTCCATGAGAAGAGAAAAAAATAGTCCATTCCTCTACCTTGGAAAGTCGGGGACTTCATGATGAGGAATGTCAAAAAAATTGATAAATTCGCATCCCATTTCAACAAATTGAACCTAATATATGTTGAAAGCCTAAGAGGGTTCGACCCTAATAAAAAAAATTTAGAACATTTACTAACACTTGGCTTCAACAATTATTTTTGAAAAAAACACCTGACCGAAAATAGATACATTGGTGAGAATGCTCTTTCTTCCAATGCCGACGACCTAGACACACTGCAAAGCACCACTAAATTGTACATGCAATAGGGAAAATTCCCTGATGAGAATCATGTTCAATCGACATATAACACTCCAAAAAGTACGACATCCCGGAGCATCGCTGCAACGGCCAACCACAACAACAAAGCAACTCATAATTCTTCAAACAAGGGAGGAGATAACAACCCTCCTCACTCTAAAATTGATAGTTCTCACAAGATTATTGTGGACAAGAAGAGAAAAAAAGTGTGGGATAGGCAGAAGAGCCCGAAATTGAGAGTGAGAACATGGAACTTGAGCCTGATATGGATAACTTATTACACAACGTTGATCAACACAAAGACACGATCCAGCATAGTCATCCAATGGACATACTTGATACCAAATGGGAGTCTAAAAAATTACTTATTGAAAATATAGATGTAAAAAATAATAAAGGAAAATCTCATTCAGAGTTTAACCATGCGAACATGCAGTCATCCCAAATATTTTGACTTCACATAGTGACTGCAGATGCTCTTGATGATTCCATTGGAGGCATTTAGGTCAAGAATGCCAGACTGAAGGATTGAGTCAACGATTTGGATGAATCTTTGATTCCTATGCCATTGCTTGTCAGTCCTTTGGCAATAGACATGCCTGCCACCCCTGTAGCCAAGTTAAAAGTATCCTCCATCCTCCTCACATCGTGTAGAGGATATGTGGAGAATAATATTAAGAAAAGAATCGAACTTATTGCTGAGGCATGGGAAACATCACAAACCATGGCTTCCCTTGGAATGAGGGCACATAATTTGCTCGCACATTTGTAGGCGGATTTAAAAAATGAAGAACGTTTCTATTTAGAAATGGTCCTTCCTTTTGGCACCATTGTCAACAACATGACAGAAACGAGAAGAATACAAAAATATCTCCCATCAAAAATTGGATCACTCAATTAAATGCATGTTGGAAAGAAAAAGTGAAGAACCTACATCTCATTGTCCAATCATGTGAAAAAGCCATATCAAAGAAAGAAAAATTATTCACAAAGCTAACCAAAATAGACTTAGCCGGAAGTACCAATGACTTCCAAGACCCCAACTTAATCGTCAAATCCCTTCCCTTAACTAAGAAAGCCTTCAATAAACAGGTTGATATTTTTAAGGCATTGTCTTTGGAAAAATTTACAACATCCTTGAATATGGTGAAGATGACATCGACAACTGGCTAGTCAACTATTCAGTACTGAAGGAACAAATTGATCAGGCTATTCGTAATATTTATATCGATCTAAGGGAATTAGAAAAGGAACTTTTCAACATAAAAATTCGGAATGAGATCAATGTTGCCCCCTTGAGAAGATACATTGAAGAATGGCTCGAGAGTAAATTGAAGCAGGTCGCCGATGAAAGACAACAGGCAGTTGCCACGATTTTAGTAGCCGTCGACGACAGCAAAAAAAAGGCATCAGGAAGGAAATAGAAAAAGGGGTGATATGTACCATCATTGTAAGTCTATACTAATCACATCCTGCTTTGTTTATCAATTCATTTATTCCACTTTTTTAAATAGAAATGTCTATCCAAAGACTGATACCTTTCAATTTATTCTTTTTAGGTATTACACTCTAACATTGCCCACTTCTTCTTTCCACAGTCCTATTTCTTGTACATATTTCTCTTATGGTCCGCGGGAGCCCCAATCCCAGTCTATATGATAAACGCATTTAAATTTCTAGGAACAGGTAACAAACAATATTATTTTTTGATTTATTTCAAATAAAATTGTTCTTTATGTCCTTATATATATATATATATGTCCTCATAAATTTTTATCTTCCACTATGTTGAATGTCAAGAAATTGTGTTGATTTAATTTCAAAAATGTTTTTTATCTCCTTTTATTTAAATGTGCTCATAAATTTTTATCTTCCACTATGCTCAATGTCAAGAAATTGTTTTTATTTAACTTGAATATGACTTTTTTTTTCCTAGCACATATAGAGACAAAATAGACAGAAATTTTGAACATAGCAAAATATATTATATAGTTTTGAAAAATAAATGGGACTGTAGTGGCTATGTTCCAGTTACTACATCGATACAACCTATGCATCATGTTTCTTTCCACATCTTTGTTGTAGTTTCCATCTTTCTCCGCTACTTTTTCTCCATCCATGTGCATTTATTCCCAATTCAACCCGACAGAGACTACGCTGCCATGCAACACTTGTTTAAGATGCATTTTTGCATGTATAAATGAATTCAATACTATTAAAAATCTTCAAACACTCTAAAACTTACACTTGATATAATAGCAGATATGGTCTATTAATCACATTAGGATTTTTTGAAAAATTATTAAAATAGTAACATATATTACGAAACATGATGCAACATGAGGCAAAGCCATTTATCTTTATTTTTTGGCAAATTATGTTTTTAATAAAACACAATATATTAGAAATTTATTTTTCTCATTCATTATTTATTGTTTTTATTGTTGTTCAACTATGAGCTAGATCTTGTTCAACTACATAGTGTACATTTAGTCCACTTGGGAAGGTAATATAAATCAACTTCAATTTATATCTTTAAAAACACAAAAAATTGTATTATCATAGACGAAATATACCTAATAATTATGATGTACTAATTGTTGAAATGGTGACAACAAATCTGGTGATTTGAGTACCTGTGCGGGAGTTTAACCATTCTAGAATCAATTGAATGGTTTGAATACTTGTGTGGGATTCCAACTAGTTAATGAACAGTCCAACATTGTAATATTTATGTGTGCGACATGTAGAGGTGTATAGCAAGTTGTATTTCTATTTTGTATCTTTGAAATTGAGCAATAAAATGTCGTTCGATTGCCCATATCAAATTTTGTATCATTTACTCTATGAATTATACGCTTGAATGATTACATTATTTCTCTTTGTTGCATTATTTCTACGTCGTTACTCAACACATGGTATTAGAGCTCGAGGAGAAGTCTGGTCACTGGTAATTTGTGCACATTGAAGGAGAGTTTGTGTGTTTGTCATTCACATGCATAGGAGTTGTCAAGGAAATTGTTTGTCCATTCTGCTCGTGAGGAATAAAGAGCCAAGACCATTTATAGTCCTTGAGTTGTGTGAAGAAGGCCAATGAGAATGAAAAAATTCTCGAGTATTAAGTTTGAGGTAGAGAAGTTAATGGAAAAAGTAACTTTGAGTTGTGGAATATGAATATGTGGGATTTTCTAGTGCAACAAAGATTGCACAAATAATTGATGGGAAAGATAAAGAGACCGACGATATGAAAGATGAGGACTAGAAAGATCTATATTCGAGAGCTCTCAATACCATTAGTTTGTGTTTAGAAGATGAATTTATGTTTAATATCATTAGAGAGGACACAACAATAAGCTTATGGAGAAGAATGTAAGTTATTTAAATTGAAAATTCCCTAATAAACTAAATCTACTTGAAGAGGAAACTGTATAGTCTATGGATGAAATAAAGTACGAAAATTGTTGATCATTTAAATGTATTTAATACTTTGTTATGGAAATTAGCTAGTATGGATGTAAAAATCGATGAGGAAGATAAGACAACGACGTTGTTGTGTTTGTTTTCTCGAGTCTTGGGATGACATAACCACTTCTATTAGTTTTATCACAATAGACACCCTTGAGTTTCACTATGTTGTGGGAGATTTTTTGTCTAAGGAGGTTAGGAAGAAATCCACTATATAAACCTCCACATGGGAAGCATTGGTGGTTAGAGGGGAATCAAGAGGTGCATCCAGATCTAATTCAAAGGGAAATATGATATTTTGGCACTGTGGTAAATCATGTTATCTCAAGAAAGATTGATGGAAGAGAAAAAAATTCAAGGAAGACTCTAGTAAGGAGCCAGATATGGTTGAATCAAGTTAAAATATGGTTGATGAAGTTTTATCTGTTTGTAGTATCTCACAATATCAAGAAGAATGGTTGTTAGATTCTGGTGTTTCCCATGACATGTGTTCACATCGAAGTTGGATTTCTTCTTACAAATCTTTAGATGATGGTGTTGTTTTTATGGGAAATGACATTTCTTGTAAAACTACTGGGATTGGGAGCATTAAGATCAAGATTTTTTATTATATTGTTAGAAAATTGGTGGATGTTAGACATGTACCTGAACTTAAAAAGGATTTTAATTTCTTTGGGAATTTTGGATTCTGGAGGTTACAGGTTTACAGGTCAAGGTGGAGCACTGAAAGTGTGCAAGGGAATCTTGGTGGTTATAAAGGCTACAAAGATTGGAAACCTTTAAAAAATACAAGGAAGCACTCAAGTAAATGAATCAGTGGTCATAACTAAGGAAGATAGAGCGTCTACTTGTTTATGTCATTAGTGACTAGGCCATATGAGAAAGAAAGGGTTGGAGCTACATGTATGCACAAACCGTAATCTATTTCAAGAATTACAATCTTTGAATTTATGAAAGTTTAATATCCATATTCATTATAGTGATGGAGACAAGGGATGTAGATTATGGAATCCTACTACTCACTAAATCATCACTAACATAGATATGTACAATGAACAATTAGATGTTGTTCAAGATTGCAAAGGGAGATTTTTTTGAAAACTTGAAGAATCATTGTATGTCCTAATGGTACTAAGGAAATGGTACATGAGTTTTTATTACTTCATGGTGAACCAAAGTTTTACTAGAAGGTATTATGATCATTGTGTTTGCCTCAAAAGTTTTAGTTGAATACTCATTATATTGGTGTTATATGTTGATGACGTGGTTGTTGCAAGCCCAAGCATGGATGAGGTCAGTAGGTTAAAGAATCAATTAGTCAAGATGTTTTAAATGAAGCATCTAGGAGAAACAAAACAAATCTTGGACATAGAAGTACATAGAGATGGGAAAAATGAAAGTTGTGGTTGTCACAAGTCTATGGTGAATATAATGATGAGGTTTAGTATGAACATTGTCAAACCGATAAATATCCCTTTAGTCTTCCATTGTAATCTTTCTTCAATTTTATGTCTTTATAGTAAGAAGAAAATGATTATATGTCTTGTATACCTTATGCAAGCACAGTAGGAAGGTTGATGTTTGTGATGGAATGTTCAGTGGTGTTGTTAGTGAACACATGGAAAAAATAGGTAAAGAGCATGGAAATGGGTGCTTTGGTATCTGAGAAGGACGACTATCACCTAAAGTGGTTGCAACGATTTATTTTGTGTTTAGATTGATTCAACAAAGGTGGAGTGGTCCATATTGAATAAATTTGTGCAGACATGTTCACGCAATTAGTGTTGTTGGAGAAGTTGTGGTGGTGTTTGTATTCTCTTAGCTTGCAGGAAAGGTGATGAATGAACATGGTAAAGGTATAATGTAAATTGTTTTCAAGGTGGATATTGTTGAAAAGGTGACAAAAAATCCAATGATTTGAGTACCTTTGCAGGAGTTCAACCATTCTAGAACCAATCCAATGGTTTGAATACCTGTGTGGGATTCCAACCGGTTAATGAAAAACCGAACATTGTAACATTTATGTGTGTAGATTGTAGAGGTGTATAGGAATTTGTAACATTATTTTGTATCTCTGATATTGAGCAATGAAATGTTGTTCCATTTCCCATATCTAATTATCTGTCATTTACTTTCTGAGTTACATGCTTGAATTTTTACATTGTTCTCCTTGTTGCATTATTTCTGCATGGTTACTCGACACTAATTGATTGGAATAACTGATTCTTATTGACATAGATTCACTCTTGTATTTCAAAGTTGCATTCCTTCAACTCAACTCAACTAGACTAGCTAGTTACAATTATGCTCAATCACGTTTGTAATCCAATATGATTTTTTTACAGATTCTACATATATGTGTGGTCACATCTCCTTGTTGGGAATATGAAATATTTAGTGACAATTTACACTCCATCCAACATCGAATTGTTTGACTGGATTTACAAAGGTTTCACCCCACACCAATTTAGTTTGTGTCCAACATCAAGTCATGTCACAGGAGTTCTGTCTAGTATTTTGGTGGCCAGGAACAAATAACATGGTATTGGTAAGTAAAACCATAGTAGTAAACCTTTACCTTGTATTTGACATGGATCCCCATAATTGATATGAATCACCATCTTTGGACTGCATGTGTTCAATCATAATTTAGTAATTTTTCGATTGTTAGCATAAGAAAGGAGTTTATTCTTCAATACTAATATTTTATAGACTTGCTAGGATGATTGAATAACGATCCAAGGGAGCACAAATAGATTGGATGTCACCTTTAGGCTTTAGTGGATAGTCAAATGGTTCTGATTGTTTTCTATTATAAATTTTTATTAATTTAAGATAGATTTGACTCCCTACAATCGATAGAATTAAAAATCATATTCAAGATTGTATGTGTCCTCTATCAACAATCGACGGATTACTTAATATTTTCATTAAAACCATAATGTTATGGCTATGAATTAAATATGTTTGCATATTCTAGTCATATCCTCTAAATCAATGGATGATATTTTCAACATTAACTTTCTTGCATTTATGAATGCATGCATTTATCATTACTTAATGTGTTTACCATTTCAGTTTTACTTAATAAAATTAAGTAATTACTACAGTGGGTTATCAATTGCCACATAGAAAGGTTACTTAACCTTTAACATTTACTTCCTTCAATATTAATTTTTTACATTTCTAGTTATGTCGGGTGTGATTACTTTTCACGACATGGCATGGAGAGGAGTGGAAAAAACCAATGCTACCTTTCAAAATTTAAATTTTATCTATTAACTTTTAGCAATTTACATGTGGTTAGTTTTTAGTGTCTAGGGTGTTGTTACTTTTCGACACTTGGAATGGAATTATGTTAAATATTTACTTAAATTTTTTACTATTGGGATTCAAGGTTTTTACTATGTGTGGGAAGTATACAATACTCATATGTTCCCACTCCCAATCCATTTCAATTTATCATTTTACATTTAACTTATAACATTTAGCATTTAATAGTTTTCTACCCCATGCAGTAACATCTGAGGACCTCATAAGGAGAGGATTGTTGAGTCAATTCACATTGATCAAGAGAGGAGGGGATATTTTTTTCACCCGACGAGGAGAATTGCATTGATTAGGAGAGGAGAGTTGCATTATGCAAGCTATTTTGGAGAGGAAATCCATATTGATGAGGAGAGGACATTGATGAGGAAAGTGACATTGAGGAAATCCATATTGATGAGGAGAGGACATTGATGAGGAAAGTGAAATTGATCCTTGTAACAGTGTAAACATTCAAAAGAATGGTTTGTATGTGTCAATTTAATTAATTTAATTTTTAAATATATGTGTCTTTTGATGTATGTCTAATAATTACTTGTGCCCTAGCCTTAAATGATGTGCAATTCCATGCTAGGAAGAGTGATTCATCATACATTTACAACTGTGTCCCATGGTCCCCCTTACTCATGTTAACTAATCCTTTGACGATTATGTAATGTTCGTTCAAATACTCGAACTATCTGCCTAACTATCCATATATGCATTTTTAATTAATAAGATGAAACCTCTGATTTGATTTCTGTGTGTTTTCCTCACTCTGCATCATAATAACTGTTAAGTTTATTCACTGGCCTGTGTACAGTGGTACTAGAGCCACGTTTTTTTTTTAACTCCATGCTATTTTGTGTGTTTGCATGAGAGTGTTCATGGTATACACACTCTTCTCCAGTGATCATTGCTTGGTCCAAATTGGAGAGGAGTGGCCTGTTAAAACCAGTGTTTGTTGGATAGTCATTGTGTTTTTTTGTTCCTCCTCATTTTAGTTCCTTGTTGGTTTATCCATGAAGGGTCTCGTTGCAAGGGAGATCACAGTGGAGCAGCGAAGGGCTGAGCATGTGTACTGATCACTCTACAGAGTCGTTGTTTAGCAGCCAAGGTCAAAGGTGTGGTTTTTGTGAGATTGTTTTTTCTTTGAAAGTGGAATTTAATTTACACAGATTAGTTTACAATGAATTCCTTAATATCAATTTTGGGAGTAGTTCTCTCTAGACAAGAAAATTACCAAGAATAGTTTCAAAAAATAAAAAATACTCTTCTTTTTTATTATTTATGGGAGGAAATTTGTGAAGAAAAGGATGAAAATGACCCAGAGAAACCTACAGATGCGAGACAACTTGCAATTTGGAAGAGTAAAGATAAAAAGGAACATGCTTTAATTTCTTCCTCATTCACTGCAGAGGTAAGTAGACATATTTTTTCCAGCACCACAAAGTTTAAATCATTACAGAAATTAAAAGATCTTTATGACTCCCATTCAGAGATGGAAATTATACAAGTGTTGATGAAGTTGTTTAATTTGGAACTGAAAGATAATAATCCCATGAAGTTAGCTTCTGAAATTAAAGATATTTTTCAAGATATTGACTCAACTGGTGTCAAAGTTGATTCACAACTCACTGCATTTATTAAATCCCTATATCCTACCTATTCTCACTACTTAGAGTCTCTTGAAGCAAGTGGATAGATGAAAGCCATGACTTTTGATACTATTGTAGACAAAATTGTTGAAAGAGAGAAAGCTTTTGGGAAGAAGGAATATTTTTCCACTTCCATAGTTGAGACTTTATGTCTTGCACAGAAAGAGTAGAAACCTAGAGGAGAGTCTGCTAGATTTGACAATAGTAACAGAGGTCATGGTAGGAGAGCATTTAGAGGCAGGGGGGGTCATTATCATCAAGGAGACAAACAACAAGATGATAGACAACAAAGACATTTTCAAAATGATAAACAATCTCTTAAGTGCTATAGGTGTGGTAAATTGGGTCATTCCTCTTCTCATTTTCGCACTCCTTAGGAAAGGATTAGAGAGAAGAAAGAGAACCAACCTCTGGACAAAGAAAAACCACCTGAGTTTTCCTACTATATTGTTGCACATTGTAGTCTTAGTATCAATGAAGTTTTTAGCACTTATTTTTCTTCTTGGGAAGACACTTGGATTTTAGATACTGGAGCCACTTGCCATATGACCTTCAGAAGAGATTTGTTTGAGACATTTAGTAATCACATTGATGGAATAGTTTATTTTGTTGATAAGTCCCAGTTAAAGCCCTTAGGAATTGGATCTATTCAACTTCGCTTACCAGGACTCGCTGATTATATTTTAGGTGATGTTATTTACATTCCTCAATTAAAAATAAAGATGATGTCTCTCATACATATCAGGCAACCAAGATATTCTATACATATGTTTGATGGTATAATTGAAATAAGAAAGGCATCTGATCAGGTGATTGTTATGATCGGTGTTGAAGAAGACAAACTTTTAAAACTTAAAGGGACATCCTCTTTTCAATCTAATTCATCTCTTTTGGCTCAACATAGTGATACTTCATCTTCCATCTTGTTGTGGCATGCTCGTTTTGGTCATATTAATTATGATAGTATCCGGATTATGAAACAACAAGGCATTCAAGGGATTCCTACTACTCCAAGAAAGATTTCTCCATGTAATGCTTGTATTTTAGGCAAGAATTATAAACAACCTTTTTATGTATCTACTTCTTGAGATTCCAGGAAGTTAGTTCTCACACATTCTTATTTATGTGGTCCCATGCATGTTCAATATGCAAATGGTAATAAATATCTGCTGACTTTTATTGATGACTACACCAGGATGTGTTGGGTTTATTTATTGAAAGAGAAATCTCAGGTTTTTGCAACTTTTAAGAATTTTCATTTATGGATTACAAATGAATCTCAACTTAATATTGGCACTCTACGATCAGATAATGGTGGAAAATACACATCTAATTCATTTGAAAAGTATTTACAGGATAATGGTATTAAACATCAGACCACCATCCCTTATACTCCACAACAAAACGGTGTAGCAAAGCGCATGAACAAAACTTTGCTTAATATGGTATGCACAAAAAGAAGGTATTGATTATACAGAAACATTTGCTCCTACAGGAAAATGGGGCACTATTAGAACTTTATTTTCTCTTGCAGCTCAAAAAGGATGGAAAATACATCACATGGATGTAAAAATTGCCTTCTTAAATGGAGATTTAAAAGAAGATGTTTAAATGTTGCAGCCTGAGGGTTTTTGTGTTAAAGGAAAAGAGCACAAATTATGCAAATTGATAAAATCGCTTTATGGTTTAAAACAAGAACCTCGTGCTTGGTATGAAAAGTTAATTGAATATCTTCTCAAGTTGAATTATAAGAATTTCAATCTAGATGATGCAACTTTATTTGTTAAGAAAGTTGGAAGATCAGTTGTATATCTAGTTGTTTATGTAGATGATTTGCTTATCATAGGAAATAATGATGATTATATAACATCTATTAAAAAGGATTTGAAAAGGGTATTTGATATGACAGATTTGGGTTTACTACATTATTATCTAGGGATCGAAGTAGATCAAAAACCAAAGCCCATTTTTATTTCTCGAAAGAAATATATTGGAGAACTCTTGAGAAAATTTGAGATGAAGACTTGTAGTCACGTTTCTACTCCGATGGAGCATAATCTAAAGCTTAATTCAAATGAAGGTAGTGTATTTGAAGATCCAACAAAGTATATATAGCT
Source organism: Picea sitchensis (assembly GCA_010110895.2). Taxonomy (NCBI): domain Eukaryota; kingdom Viridiplantae; phylum Streptophyta; class Pinopsida; order Pinales; family Pinaceae; genus Picea; species Picea sitchensis. Next base: position 44,036 of record SNQJ01S0011826.1, on the reverse strand, counting down.
TGTTGGAAGTTTAATTTATCTTACTACTACTCGTCCTGACATAAATTTTGTTGTACGAATACTTTCCAGGTATATGCATCATCCCTATGAAGGTCATTAGACAACTACAAAATGAGTGCTCAAATATTTAAAAGACAATTAATCATACGACATAAAATATTCTAAAGTTTCAGACTTCCATCACAATGGTTATTTAGATTCTGACTTTGATGGAGATAAAGAGCATGGTGTGTCTAGTTCGGGTTATTTGATGAATCTTGGATCAGCATCCATCACTTGGAGATCACCATTTTTTTTTAGTTCATGTTGATTCTACAACTGAAGCCGAATATGTTGCAGCAACTCAAGCCACAAAAGAAATCATTTGGATTTGGAAAATTCTTGAAGACATGTAGGAGAAACAAATGACTTCGACGCCTCTCTTTTTTGACAATACTTATGCAATACAATTGGCCAAAAATCCTAAATTCCATGATCGAACCAAACATATCAACACCAAATATCATTTGATTCGACATCATGTTGAGGCCAAAACCATTCATCTCAATCATTGTTCCACTTCAGAGCAAATTCCAGACATCATTACTAAAGATTCGGGTCAAGAGAAATTTGAAAAATTTCCAATGATGCTTGGGATGACAAATGTCCCTTCAGATTAAGGGGGAAATGTTACCTAATCCTTCGATGGTTATGTAATGTTCGTTCAACTGCTCAAACTATCCGCCTAATTATCTGTATCCACATTTTTAATTAATAAGATGAAACCTCTGATTTGATCTCTGGGTGTTTTCCTCGCTCTACGTCAGAATAACTGTGGAGTTTATTCACTCGCCTGTGTACACCTCCACCACCAACAATGACAATTCCAAAACCAAACCTAATATATCTTCCCAATCCCCATATTTGCAATGCCAATTTTACAAGTCAAAACCGATATTAATAGCCCATATTTCTTAGTTCAAGGCCTATATGAACGACCCAGATTTCTAGCCAATTAAACCATAATATATAAATATAATATAAATTTAATACAACTAATATATCATTATAAATCTCAATGAGAAATCCATATAAATAAAAAACAATTGTTTTAGCAATAACTATAACCTAATTGATTTTGCAAGAAACTTATAGTTTTATCTTATCAAAACCCAACCTTGCAAATCATATGCCTTTATAAAGACTAAAATGCATGAAAATATTGTAATGTCATTGGTGTTCACAATGATCATTGTGGATATACCGTAATAAGACCTATTTTTCTTAAGATTGCACTTTATGTTTCATGCTCCATTGGTGAGAGTGGTTGTATTTACCTTTACAGTCCTAAGTTAACTAATTAAAAAAGTGTATGTGTATGTGTCCATTATGTACTTATGCAATTCTTTGCAAAATTGTGATAGAGGTGACGTAAAGAAGGGAGGTGGAGAAATAAATAAAATAAATAATTCCTTTGAATAGATATGCGGGTAGAAAAACCTATGAAGTAAATAGATGATTAACTTGAATATATTTATAAATAATAATAACTTATGGAAAATTGTTTTGGATATTGTATTTTACTTATATTCTTTTAAGTATGACAACAATCTTTCTACAAAATTGCATAAACTTAGAGGTTCAGTCGATCCATGGATGGAGTTAAATTTTTATGATAAGTAACACAAACTTGTAATAATTCTTTAAGTACATCTACACATATGTTTATGAATAGTTAGGTTGTAAAAAATTAATATCAACTACTTTTATTTAAAAAATGTAATTGTGTTATATAAATATAAATTGGTAAAAATATATTTTTGATTATTGTTAAAAGATTTATATTACAACAAAAAATTATGCAAATATAATATTTATAATATTATTAAAAATATTATATAAAAATGTAAAATATATATATATTATTATTATTATTATTATTCGTTATAAATCAAGATTTGATGATACAAATGTTACTACTTACTTGATAACATCTCAATTACATTGTCCATGAATGTAATGTTATATATAAATTTTGAATAATATTATATATAGTATTATTATTGTTTGTTATAAATTAAGATTTCATGATATAAATGTTACTACTTACGTATTACATTGTTTATGAATGAAATGTTATTTATAAATTTTGAATTGAGAGTAAGACTTGGGATTCATGTTGTGTTAGATTTTCCTTTGCACTAGATACATATTTTACCAATGGACTATGATTATTGAATTTACTTGTACATAAACAATTGAAGTGCCTTTAATTTAAATTTAAATTGGGTGTGTTGAATTTGTTTTCACAAATGTGTGTGTTCTATGATAATCTAAATTCATTTTGTTGAGAATCTAATTACAACATTTGACATTGTGGGTACAATTGTGGGGAAAAATAAATTTTATTCTAGTGATTGTTCCAACTTTAAGAGAATTGCAAAGCATTGTAAAGGAAGAAATGAGAGTCTACAAGAGAATCAAGTGTAGAGGTTGGAGCATGGCCTAGAGAAATGAGAGTCAACAATAAAAGTAAGTGTAGAGGTTGGAGGATGGCCTAGAAGAAACACTCAAGTTAGATGGGACACAAAGGAGAGTCTACAAGAGAAGCAAGTGTAGATGTTGCAGCATGGTCTAGAGAAAGCATTTGAGTTAGATAAGGTATAAGTGGGTCACATGAAGTAGGTGGCAAAAAACATTGATGAGACATTGAAGTAAATTATAACAAGATTGGAGGCCATAGAAATGGGAGTAACGAAGAGGAGTTGTGACATAAGTACATCATGGAAGTGGTGAAGATGGAGAACAAGAAATTATTAGATAAAAGATAATAAATGAAACCTTGCAAAAAAAAAAGGAGTGATCAAAGAGTATTTGGTGAATGCAAGGGCCATGCCTTACTGTGGTAGGACAACTTACAATTGGATAGTTAGTATAGGGGAAAGGTGAAAATTGTAACATCCCGCTCTGGCGCACTTACCAAACTTATTCTTTGAGGACACTTGCTCGCAAGTGATCTGGATTTATATGATGATAAAACTTTTCTTTCATTTTGATGCATTGAGTTATATGACAGGATGTTTTCACTACCATGATNAACATATCATACAAAAGGAATATCATAGGAAAAATCAAATTGAGATAATAAGGCGTAAAAAGGAGACAAATAGCCTAGAAAAAATACATATGGTGGTAATTGTGAAAGTGAAAAATAGAAATAGAATTTATTATGGGTATGGGAATTATTGTTACTCTCCTTATGGGTAGGTTAATGGTATCATAAAAATTAATAATAAACAATCGCTCAATCCTAAGGAGGATTAAATGGGATGGGAACCAAAATGAATCAAGGGTCACTATTTTAGGGCATGCATGGAATGAACATTCTACCATCAGGGAGATAGTAAATGAAAAATATGGATGGGCTAGTCCATATGCCAAAATGAAGGTGGTACTATAGGAACTTTCAAGGGGAATGAAAATAAAATGGATGGAACTATGTTAGGATCCAAGGCCTTAAAAATGATAAAGAGTCAACAAATTTAGTTTTCTTCGATGGGGAAACCTCCTTTTACAATATATCCAATTCAAAATACAATATGAGATGATATGATATGACCCTCATACCAAGTATCCTTGGTATAGATATAGGAGACAAAGGGTAAAATTATAATGAAAGGGTGCAATGAAGGGTTCTAGCTGACATACAAGTATAACAATAGAAATGTAGTAATTAAACATGTAGGGATTAATAAGGGGTTTTATACATAACTCTTAGGAAATGATGAACACTTCCACACTAAACATAGTAGAAAAGAGAAATAAATATTTAATTAAGAAAGTAAATGACAAAGAAAACATACAATACACAAATATTTTACCCTGGAAAGAGAAATGGAAAACCGTCATTCCTTGATCTTTCTAGTCTCTTGTTGACTTATTCATTTAGAATAAAAGATTACATGCCTAACCTTGGTCTACACCTAAGACACAATTTACATAATACCTTCTTTATTTACACAAGAACAACCCTATAACCAATTTTTCT
>SNQJ01S0011826.1:23228-39999 GCA_010110895.2 Picea sitchensis | reverse complement strand
TAAAATTTTAATATTCTATGGAATGCCATCAATTAGGACGTATGTTGATTTTTCAAATTTAATGTTCCCATATTCATGATGATGATTATTTCTCAACAATGACATAATTAATGGATATCTTGAATTAATGTCTCTATTAATAGCGAGAGTTGTCCCTTCCAATTATAGTCCTTAAGTATTATCATGTTCAATTTGAGTATTTTAAGATTGCCATTTAAATTTATAATTATGCTAAATTTTAATGCTTAGGATTTCCATTTACAATTTATGATGTTCTAGTGTGACTTCCAATTATGATGACACTTGTGCATGTGATGGTATTTGCATTGTCATTGAGGTTTGATTTTAATGACATTACATAGAGGGTTACTCATGTTGAAATTAAATCTTTATCTTGTCAAGATCATTATAATTTGGGTAGTCGTAGCATACATCAGGTATGGTAAATTGTAGAACCATGGTCCAATAGGTGATATAGATGGAAAGGCATTAATATTTCATGAGAGGGTTTTTGCAAAGTGTTACTGTTGTTAGTGATATTTATGTGGTGCAATAGCTTGACTTACGTACCACAATTTACTCTGATTTAGAAAGTAAGGGTTGTTGATTCTTTTAAAGGATGTTGAAATTGGGNACACCTCCATGTTCCTCAGAACAGTCGCCAGCCCTGAGACCTTAAATGGTTAAAGACGATGGGAAACCGGGCTTGAGCGTTGCTTATGTGTCTTGGAGGTCCTAACCTTGCAGGGTAGGACGGGCGGGAGGTCAGTCGTATTTCGTGGTCAGTTTTACTTTCGTAGCGGTTGCGTCATGTTGGTCTTCGAGTGGCGATGTAGAGTTAAGTATGTTGTTACTTCCACATGCGCGCACACACCTTAAACACCAAAAAAAAAAAAAAAATTGCACCTATCACTCGAACAGTCTTCGTAACGAGGCGGTTCGTTACAAAAATACAATTGGATAGACAATATGGGAGAACGGTGAAAATAACAATTTGGGACTCTACATGATAAAAACTAAGAGCTATTTTTTCTCACTGTTTTTTAAATAACTTTTTTGTTTGCTGATTTTTTATTAACCTTTTGTGAGTATTGCAAGATTTAAAGAAAATGGAAAGGTTGATAAAGAATAATACTAACCTTTTATGAGTATTGCAAGATTGATAGAAAATGGAAAGGTGAGGATGAAAGCGAAAGTGTTGTTGCGCATGTCCGTGAAGGACAACATCATTCCTCATATAAGGGACTGTAAGACTTCCAAAGAGACTTGGGATGTCCTGAAAGATTTTTTTGAAACTTCTAATGCAAACCACATTTTATTTTTAAAAACTAAGCTACTATCTATCAAAATGGAAGCTAATGAAAGCATAAGCAATTTTGTTTCTAGAATTAAAGATTTAAGTGATAAGCTGGGTGACATTGGTGAAATTTTTTATAGTAGTGATTTAGTAACTGTTTCTTTGAAGGGTTTAGTCCAAGACTATAAATTCTTTATTTCAACGCTCTCAGCTAGACAAACGCCTCCTGAATTTGATGAGTTGGCTAGGATTCTTCTTCAAGAGGAAGAGAGAATGAAGAATTTTGATGTGGATTCAAGTGGCTCAGATTTGGCGTTGATTGCAAGAGGAAAAAGATCATACCATGGGAAACCATGGGACAAGAACAAAGGCTAGTTTCCAGCAAAGCAGAAAGGTATGACACATCCTTATTCTTATGTAAAGAGAAATATTGAATGTGATTATTGTGGAAAACCTGGACATCTCGCTAAAGATTTCTCTAGAAAAAAGAATCATGAATCAAATCAGAGACATAGAAGGCATAATAGAAATTTTGTGAATAGAGACACTTCAGTTAATGATGGATTTAAAAATCTTAAATTGTTTATTTCTGAAGCTGCATTGTCTATTGAAACCGATGATGAGACTGCTTGGTTCATAGATTCTGGTGCAGCAACTCATATGACTTGTAATAAATAATCGTGTGATGAATATTATGAGAAAACGGATGGAACACACATTTACCTAGGAGATAACAGATCACATAAGGTCCAAGGCTATGGAGTAATAAGTTTGAACTTACCTAATGGACAATTGAGACAGATTCATAATGTGATGTATCTTCCTAGTATTAAAAAGAATTTGATATATGTTTCAACTATCACTGATAATAATCTAAAAGTGGAATTTGGTAAGTTAAGGTGTGTTGTGAAAGATGTCCAGAATCACTATAGGGTTGTTTCCATAGGTACCAGGGTTGGAGGATTGTATAAATTGGATGTGACAATGAAGCGTCATGTTGCATTGACATCTACAACAATGTCAATAGAAGAGTTATGGCACCACAGGTATGGAAACCTAAATTGCAATGATTTGATGTTGTTACAATGAAAAACTATGGTAGAAGGTCTTCCTGCTATGAAGAATGATCAATTTCCATGTGAAGCATGTGCACTTAGTAAACACCATAGAGAGGAGTTTCATGTTCATACAGAGAAAATACAAACAGACACTCTTGAATTAATTCATACTGATGTATGCAGACCTATGCAAACTAGGTCCCTTGGTGGTGCTTCCTACTTTCTTATTTTTGTTGATGATAGATCTAGATATACATGGGTCTATTTCATAAGGAGTAAAAGTGATGCATTTGAGTACTTCAAAGAATTCAAAACTATGACTGAAAAACAAACAAGAAAATGTATTAAGGTTCTCAGATCTGATCAGGGTGGTCAATATACATCAGGTGCATTTAAAAGTTACTATAAATTTCATGGGATCCAACAATAGTTTATGGTACCTCATACACCGCAGAAAAATGTTGTTGCTGAGAGGTGGAACAGAACACTGGTGGAGTGTGCTCACAGTATGCTTCAAGGTAAAAACATTTCTAATGGTTTTTGGGCAAAAGCCATTAACACTGTTGTTTATTTAAAGAATCATAGTCCAACTAAGAAATTAGATTTCCAAACTCCTTTTGAGATTCTTTCTGGTTATAAACTTGATGTCAGTAATATAAGAGTATTTGGATCCACTGCCTTTGCACATATTCCAAAGGATGAGAGAAGGAAACTTGATGCAAAGTCAATCAGGTGTGTTTTTATTGGGTATTGTACTGATAAAAAAGAATACAAATTGTTGGATCCCAGTTCACATAAATTTTTTGCAAGTAGTGATGTGATGTTTCATGAGAATGTAGATAAAGTTGATACACCGAATGATGCAGATGATTGTCATAATGATAGTGATAAACATGTCAAAATAAATGCAATGGTTAAACTGGAACAGGAACAGGTATAAGTATAGGTTCAAGAACAAAATGAAAGCAGTATGGACACTTCAAGTAGTCAAGAGACATCAAGTGGAGAAGAGTCACCACAGAGCAGAGGACGAGATGAAAGAAGTGAAGGACCAAGAAGGTCATCACGAAAAACTTAGCCACCTATAAGGTATCGAGACTAGGCATTGATGTCTCATGTTATGAATGTTGTAGAACCTGTCAACTATGATCAAGCTAAAGAACATGATGTATGGAGAAATGCTATGAATGATGAATATGATTCTCTTATGAAAAATCAAACATGGGAGTTAGCTGAGCTGCCTGAAAACAAAGTCCCTATTGGAAGCAAATGGTTGTATAAATCTAAATTTAAATCAGATGGTAGCATTGACAAATATAAGGCAAGATTAGTTGCAAAAGGATATTCACAAAAGGAGGGAATTAATTATGAGGATACTTTTTCACTAGTAGCTAAATTGAATAGAATTAGAGTACTGATTGCCTTATCTACAAAACATAATTAGAAGTTACATTAGTTAGATGTCAAATCTTCTTTTCTGAATGGTGATTTAAAAGAAGAGGTTTATTTGGTTCAACCTGAAGGGTTTGTCAAGAAGGGACAGGAGCATCTAGTCTGCAGGTTAAAGAAAGCATTCTATGGTTTGAAACAGGCACCGAGATCATCGTATGTAAATATAGATACCTTATTTTATCAGAATGGGTTTGTGAAAAGCAAGAATGATCTTAATCTATATGTTAAGAAAGATGATGAAGGAAATGTTTCTTTAATATATTTATATGTTGATGATCTCATTTTTATAGGGAGTGCATGTAAGTTAATTGAAGAGATTAAAATTCAGTTATCTCAAGGGTTTGAAATGAAAGACCTTGGTGAATTGCATTACTGTCTAGGACTTGATGTTTGGAAAGAGTCTGGTAAAACATTGATCACTCAATGTAAGTACACAAAAGAAATTCTTAAAAGGTTCAACATGAGTGAATATAAAGCTATCTCAACTCCCTTAGAACATAATGCAAAGTTGTACAATGAATATGGATCTAAAGAGGTAGATGGTACTGTATATCATCAGTTGGTGGGAAGTCTAAACTACCTCACCACTACAAGACCAGACATTGCATACTCAGTCATCATCCTTAGTCAATTCATGGCTAAGCCTTCAGATAGTCATTGGAAAGATGTGAAAAAAGTTCTTCTATATCTGAAAGGAACTATTAATTTTGGTGTTATATATACTAATGACTATGATGTTGAGTTAACAGGTTACTCTAATTTAGATTGGGCCGAAAATCCTGATGACAAAAAATCAACTTTAGGATATGCATTCAACATAGGTACAAGAGTCGTGTCGTGGAGCAGTAAGAAACAACCAACTATTTCTTTATCGTCAACTAAAGTTGAGTACAAACCTCTATGCAATGCTACTTGTGAATCTGTTTGGTTAAGGAGAATTCTTGAAGATATTGGAAATAAACAATTGCGGCCAACTATTCTCAAATGTGACAAACAAAGTTCTATTAAATTGACACACAACCCAATGTATCATGCAAAAACCAAACATATTGAAATTTGACATCATTTTGTAAGAGAAAAAATACATTCAAAGGAAATTGACTTGATCTATTGTAATACCACTGATAATGTGGCTCACATCTTTACCAAGCCTCTTTGTAAACTTAAGTTTGAAATTTTTAGAAGCAAGTTAGGTTTCATAGAAAATTTGTTTCCCCATTAAAGGGGGATGTTAGAATAATCTCGAAACGTCTTTCTACTGTATTTGAGAGTTTGTTCTACTAGAATCTCATTTTAGATTATAAGATCCACAAATAAAGGATTCAACTCCTGGTTTATAGGTGAGCACTATAATTATAAATGTACCTAGTTTCCTTCGATGAAATCAAGTGCTATGAGCTCCGTCTCACTTCTGTATGAGGTTTGTGTTCATTTTTAATAAATAAATCACATCAATGGATTCCAAATTCTAGAAAAGGATATCCCTCACCCCTTGTTACTGAAGGTTCCCCTACCTTAGAATGTTTCCTTAACAATGTCCATGGGTTCTTCTTCGTTGGATGATTTGGAAGAAATTCCTCTCCCTCTATTCAAATTGATGTTGCCTCATTTGATCATTACTATGCCTCACCTATTTAACTTTTCTTCTGCTTTCAAGTCCAGTTGATATGCTTCATCCACAGAGTTCACATTGAGTAAGGCCAACTCATCTTGGAGTTGAAATATAGGGTATTCATGTATCTTTTTGTTGTGTGTTCATCATCCAATGTAAATCTACTCATGATTTCTAGTCTTGAGAATTCTTCAGTGAAAGAAGGTATGGATAAATCCTTCTGTCTTAGATTCTAATACTCCCTATAAATCTTTTGTTGATAATTCAATGGAAGAAATTTTATCTTCAAACACTTTAACACCTTTGGCCACATTTTGATACTGTCTTTCCATTTTATTTCCCTAGAAGTCTGAATATTCTCCCACCAGAGAGTTGCATTTAAATTCAGGTTTTTACCCTTCATGGATCAGCTTCTTCAATTCCTTTCATATCAAAGTACTTCTCTAGCTCTTGAATCCAATCTAGGAACAATTCTGAATTTAGTTCACCTTTGAAGTCGAGGATTTTAACCTTAACTATGGTTCCTTTATTGGTTATAGATTTTATAAGACTCTACATAAGATCTATGGCTACAATCTGACCCATTTTAGCTATTGAATCTTCCTCAGAATTTTCATGAGGAAATCTAGACTCATCAACCTCCAATATTCAAAATAGTTCTTCTTGTGAAACTTATCTTCTCCTAGCGTTCCTCCTGCCTCCTCTTCTCCCATAAATATGGAGGGCTCCTCTATCGGCCATCAAGTTTTTATTTGATACTAATCTGATGCAGTCACTCTACTGTAGGGGATCTCTGCACTCATTCACATAATTGAAACACGAAATGGACAGAAAACATTACATCAAAACACAGACACTTTAAGTAAATTAATCATGCTCAAGCGAAATAGCTCCCTTTATTCACCAAAAAAATAAATGCATGAATTTAAAAACATTATCGAAATAAAATTCCCCTAGATTGGGAAAACACAGTCCCTACCTAATTACATTTCCAAACCAGAACTCATCAAAAATTTAAAAAAAAAAAAAAATTACCTAGAAAATTACCCCTCCCTCAGCTTTGTACTGTTCAGGATACATTATAATTTCCATCCATTTGATTTTAGAATCTATTATTTATTAACTGAGATAGGGAAAGTGGAACAAATTTCTAAAAAATACAGAATAATGCACCTGGAACTGATAAAAATGGTCGATTAGATGTAGAATGTGGCGGATGCTCTGTATCCGATCATTTGAGTTTTCTTCAAAACTCCTCCGGGTATTATGGTCATGTATTTTCTGATAAATTGTGAAGCAAAGAGAAATGCAGAGAGAAAAGAATAGAACAATATATTGGAATGTATGAAGAAGATAAGATAAGTACAATGCAAGATGGCTGAGCTAAATAGGCTCAATCTAAACAAGAATAGAAAGTACAGCTGGCCAGGATAGCTGGCAGTGTACTGTCAGACTGTTGAGGTTACATTGTGTTTACCACTCCCTCTTAAACTCAACAGTTACAATCATCAGCACTAATTATGCCTAAGTGTTGTCTTTGAAAATCAAAAACTGACTTTCCTAGTGCCTTTGTAAAGATATCAACAAGCTGATGTCGAGAACCACAAAATTGTAGTGCAATATCACCATTATTGACTAGCTCGCGTATGAAATGAAAACGAGTGTCAATGTGTTTGCTTTTCTTGTGAAACACATGATTCTTGGATAGAGCAATTGTTGAAGTATTATCACAGAAAATAGGAGTTGGATCCTTTTCTGTATGTGACATATCTTTCAATATTCTTCTCAGCCACACAGCTTGACAAGAAGCTAAGGTAGCAGCGACATACTCTGCCTCTGCAGAAGATATTGATACAATTGGCTTCTTCTTTGATGCCCACGAAACTAGGTTCATGCGGAGTTGAAAAACATGTCCAAATGTTCTTTTCTTGTCATCTAGGCTGCCTTCAAAATCATTGTATGTGTAACTAGAGAGTTGATTACTATCAGATTTAGTGTACCATAAGCCAAAATTTAGTATTCCTGCTACATATCTCAAAATTCGTTTTTCCATTTTCCAGTGTGAATCTTTGGGGGATTCCATGAATATGGAAACAAGGTTGGTTGCATACATAATGTCAGGCCTAGTTGCTGTAAGATATAACAAAATGCCTACTAAACTTTTGTATAAAGTAGAGTCCACTATAGGACCTTCATCATTCTTGCTCAACTTTGTGCCTAAAGGTATGGGGGTTTCTGCTGGATTGCATCCTTCCATGCGAAATATTTTGATGATGTCTACTGCATACTTTTTCTGACAAACAAAAATTCCTTTGGCTGATTGATGAACCTCAAACCCTAAAAAATATTTCATTATGCCAAGATCTGTCATCTCAAAATCAGATTGCATGGCATGTTTAAAATCTGTTAACTCGAGATTTCTTGTATAGATCATGTCATCAACATATAAACATACAATTAGAATTTTACCGTGTTGATCTGATTTGGTGTAAAGAGTTGGCTCATTTTTACTTCTGCTGAAACCACTTTTGATCAGATAAGTGTCAATTATGTTGTACCAAGCTCTTGGAGCTTGCTTTAAGCCATACAAGGCTTTCTTCAACCGATAGACTTTGGCTGGGTGCTCTTGGACTTCAAATCCAGGTGGTTGATCGACATAAACTTCTTCTTCTAAGAAACCATTCAGGAATGCTAACTTGACATCCATCTGGTATACTTGTCATTTGTGTTGTGCTGCTATGGCCAATAGAGTCCTTATAGTGTCTAATATTGCTACTAGAGAAAAAGTTTCACCATAATCATTACCTGGTTGTTGTGAGAATCCTTTGGCAACAAGTCTTGCCTTGTGCTTTTCAATCTACCCTTTTTCATTGAGTTTAGTTTTGTAAACCCACTTGACACCAATACTCTTCTTGTGAGTTGGCGAATCAACAAGATCCCATGTCTTGTTCTTCTCAATGGAGTCAATTTCTTGGTTCATGGCTTGAACCCAATGTGGCTCCTTAGTTGCTTCCTTAAAGGATGTAGGTTGACATGACATTAAAGCAAAAAAGTTGTGTTGCTCAAAGTCATCCAACTGCTGATGGATTTCTCTCAAACTTCGAGTTCTCTGATTCTGTGGTTCAGAGAATGATTCTCTACTGGAAGTTGAGTTATCCTGAGAATTTTCAAGTTGTCTTTGTACCTGCAATCTTGGAAGAGTAGTTTGAGGTACCTGCTGTTCTGAATTTTCTGCGTTGTCAGAACTTGGCAGCAATGGATTTTGACTGTCCATTTGTTGATTTTATGAATCATTCCAGAATTGATTTTCCAGAAATTTTACATCTCTGCTGAGAATTAGTTTCTTGGTGATTGGAATGTAAAGCCTGTAAGCTTTAGATGTTTCACTATATCCAATGAAAATACATTTCTCACTTCTGTCATCAAGTTTCTTCCTTAATTTGGAAGGTATGTGAGCGTATTCTATGCATCCAAATGTCCTTAGATGGGCTACATTGAGCTTTGTCCCACTCCATGATTCTTGGGGAACTTTCATCTTTAGACTTTTAGTTGGAGATCTATTCAGGAGATAAACTGATCATGCTACTGCTTCAGCCCAAAAAATGTTTGACAGACATTTCTCTTTGATAATTGTTCTTGCCATATTCATTATTGTCTGATTTTTCCTTTCAGCCACTCCATTCTGTTGTGGAGTATATCTCGTTGTTGTTTGCATGATAATGCCTTATGATTTGCAGAAATTTGCAAATTCTCTGGAGTTGTATTCTCCTCCTCCATTTGACCTGAGTGCTTTGATATATTTGCCACTCTGTTTTTCAGCTTCTGCCTTGAATTCATTGAATTTTGCAAATGTTTCAGACTTGTGTCTGAGAAAACAGATCTATATTTTTCTGAAATCATCAATAAATGTTAGAAAGTAAAAGCTACCACCTATTGACTCTGTTTGCATTGGTCCACATAGGTCAGTGTGAACAAGTTCAAGATGTTGTTTGGCTTGATTGTAAGACTGTGGAAAACTAGTTCTCTTATGTTTTCCAAGTATGCAAGACTCACATGGGGGAATTTGCTCTTTAAATATAGGTAGACCTTTGACCATGGAGTTTTTCTAAAGAAAACTTAGACTCTGAAATGGTAGATGTCCAAATCTTGTATGCCAAACCATTGTTTCATTCAGGGTGGATGCACTCTATGCATATGGTTGAGTCAGATTTGCAGTTCTGAGGGTAAGGGGAAACATCCTATTTGGAGTCATAAGGATTTCAGAAATTAATTTTCTGTTGGGTTTTTTATCATAATTTTTGCAGGATGCTCCCTCAAAAAGTACCTTATAGCCATGTTCAATGAGTTTTCCTACACTTAACAAGTTATTTTTCAGATTCGGTACATGGTAGACATTGTTTATGTCTTTCTTTACATTTTGTTTAGTAAGAATAGGAACAGTTCCTTTTCCTTCAACTTTGACTAAATAATCATTTCCAAGTGTAATATCAGATGAGACTGAAGAATCAATGCATGAAAGTAATTCTTTGTTACCTGTCATGTGATTGCTGCATCCACTGTCCAGCAACCAGAGATATTTAGGTTGTTGTTCAGTCTTGTGGCACGAAAGAAACATACCTCCTGAGTTTTCTCCCGTGTGATTTGACACATGTGCTATGCCTTAGAGTTGATCTACTTGCTTCTTCCTGAATTCAGATTCATAGTGCCCGTACTTTTTGCAGTAATAACATTGTATGCTTGTTTTTTCATTTGATCTTCTCCCTCTGCCTCTTTGAGGCTGGAAATTCTGATGTTGATTTTGTTGCTGATGTCTTTGACCTTGGAAATTCTGATTTGGATATTGTTGTTTGTTACCTCTACTGGAGTGAGGGTTACTTTGATTGCTCCCTCTTACTTGGTGACCTCTGCTTCTTCCTCTGCCTCTCCCTCTGTTGAAGGAAAATTGAGTTTTGAAAGCATTGGAGATTGACTCATCTGTGAGATGCAGTCTGGTCTCATGTGTCACCAGAGAACCAATTAATTCATCTGTTGAAAATATTGACAGATCCTTGGATTCAAGGATTGTTGTTACAACCATTTCGAATTTCTTTGGTAAACTTCTGAGAATTTTCTCAAAAATTCGTTGATTAGTGATGGTTTCACCAATCAGTCTGATTTGGTTCATGATTCCCCTGACTCTGGTCATGAACTGATCCACATTTTCGGACTCTGTCATCCTTAGAGTCTCGAATTGCATCCACAAGGTCTGCAGTTTAACTGTTTTGACCCTGTCATTTCCTTGGTAGGAATATTTAAGGATGTCCCAGGCCTGTTTTGAAGTACTAGTGCCTATGATTTTTGAAAAAATCGAGTCATCCACAGAATTTTGAATCCAGAATTTAGCTTTATTTTCTCTGTTTCTTTGCGTTGCCTGAGAAATTCGCTGCGGATTGGTCATAGCAGAAAGGGATGCTGGATCTGGTTCCACATATCCAAGATCCAGTGGTTCCCAACACTCTTGTGCTTGCAATAACGATCTCATTCGAAGAGACCAAAACTCGTAATTCTTTCCAAGAAGAATCGGACCCTGAGTTGGTCCTAAATTGCTAGACGACGCCATAAAAAAAATTGCAGAAAAAATAGAGGGAAATTTCGTATTTACCTCCGATCGCTGAAACACCGATTTGTCGATGGCCAAAAAGAGCTTATCGGCCTTGAGTTTGGCCTTAGTCACCGTGCAATGTGACCACGCACCTTGATGTTAAAGCGCTATGGGATTTTTGGGTTTTTTGCCTTTCAAATTGCCGAAATGCAAAATTTACTTTTGGAATTTTTTAACGGTCCAGATCTTCCTGTGATCTGATGGTCCAGATCTTATCGGGATATCGTGAATCGGGACTTCATGAACCCTGACGACGAGTTCTTATGACTCCTCGATTCCCCGATCTCCGATTTACCGATGGTGCTTTCCTTTCAGGACTTTCCGATTCCTTTGATCTCCGCCACACGTCCTCCTATATTGGACGGTCTTGATTTCTCCTCAAGATGGACAGCTCCGATCATTTACAGGGTTTTCACCATAAGGAAACCCGATTCCTCATTTTGACGAGATGACGTCAGTTGGGCCCCAAAATAGATCTTTCCTCCTTTCGGGATTTCAGACTTCGCAGTTCCGAAATGCTCGTGTTTCTTGTCCTCAAGATTCGCGAAACACCGAATCCGGGTATGTCGATGGCCCTTTCCTTTTCGGGACTTTTCCCGAGTCCTCAGATTTATGCCATGCATCCCCACAAGATGGACGGTCCTGATCCAACCTCGGGATATCGCGACTTGCGATGCTCCGTTGACACAACTTCTCTGTCAACTTGAAACCTCGGATGCCAAAATGTCGACGATTTCCTCGATGTCCGCCACGTGTCCAGTCGCGATTTCGTGAATCACGATTTCACGATTTTATAACTCGTGTTGCGACGGTCTTTCAAAACCGTGAACTCCAGAATGATGATTTGACAACACTTGGATCTGCTGCCACCTGTCCTCTGAGATGGACGGCTCACAAGTCCTCTCGGGATTTCACGATATCACGTATCGGTGTTTTTGGAGTGCAATCGCCTTTGCGTGTCTAACTCCTGATTACCAATTTTGTGATGGGACAAGATCGACAACTCACGATATTTTGTGATCCAACGGTCCAGAATGACTCGGAATTTCGTGAATCATGAATTCTCACGACAATGTTCTGACCTTTACACCTTGAGAGTCAGCGAAGTGTCGCGATCTCACCATGTGTCTCTTCATGGATGGTCCAGATGATGTCAGGACTTCACAGGTCAAAAATTCCTTGGCGCTGCAGAGGATTAAACCTCGTGCACTTTCTTGCGGATCCAACGGCTGTCAGGCCTCTGCGCAAGATCTAACGGCTGAAACTCTTTCACCTTTTCCACGCTCTCTTCATCCCTTTTGAACTGGTTTCCCGCTTTGGATCAGTTCGCAGTACGAATCTTACGGCCTCAGTGGCTGTTCTTTGCACATGGAATGCATTCTTTGCTCATGTGGAAGAAAGATTCGTGAATCTTTCAAAGATTTGAAAGAAATACATGGATTCTTTGTTCACTGCTTCAATCTTTGACAGATTTGAGCGAATTTCAAAAAAAATTAAACGATGTTGCCTTCTGCAGCAATCTTTAACGATTTTGAACGAATTCTTCGAGTTCTTTAAACTTTCTTCCGTTCTGCAGATCTTCTTCGTAAATATTTGACGATACTTGATAAATGTGCAAGTATCTTTAAAGTTTCTTCTTTCTCGCTCTCTGCTTCCTCGTTCTTTCGAGCGTAGTATGCTCTGCAACCTCTGCAAGCTTCCTATGTTGATATTTTGAACGTAATATGGTCTGCTTCCTCGTGGAAGTTTCCTGCGAGGATCTTTCGAGAGTATGACAGAAGGATCTTCAAACCTTGTGAAAGAGACTGTGTCACGTGCTCTCAAGATCCGTGAAGCTCTGCGCTGTGAGGATCGTGTTGCTCTCGAGACTGTGTGAAGAGGCTTACTGCTGAAGCTTTGATACCATGATAAATTGTGAAGCAAATACAAATGCAGAGAGAAAAGAATAGAACAGTATATTGGAATGTATGAAGAAGAGAAGATAAGTACAATGCAAGATAACTGAGCTAAATAGGCTCAAGCTAAACAAGAATATAAAGTACAACTGGCCAGGACAACTGGTAGTGTACTATCATACTGTTGAGGTTACATTATGTTTAACATTTTCCATGATGGGGGAGATTATGAAGAGGAAACTTCCCTAACCAACTATGATCCTGTAGAACCCAAATAAATTTTTTTTTCCATGTTCATATCTTCAATCTAATTTCAACAACTATTTCTCTAAGTTTAGAATCTTGTGTCATGGGCTTCAGTAAAATATAGATCTTAAATTGAGTGAAAATTTAGGTTGTGTCCAACAATGAATAATCTCACATAACTTACACAGATTTCATCTGATACCATTTTAGGTAGTGTCCAAAATCAAGTTGTATCATAGGGGGTTGCGTCTACTGCTTCATTTCTCAAGGATAAATTGCATGGAAGTTAGAACCCTAGGTATACATCCTCTATGCACCAAAGGTGATATGGTTCAACGTTTTAGTAATTGAATGATTTAAAAGGGAATGTGAATCAATTGGATTTCTGTCTTTGTTTAATATGTGTTATATTCCTTATAGTATCATGCAGTTTTTGAGTCAATGTCTTTGGCCCATGTTTTTACGCCAATGGTTTTTTGGTTGATGGTTTTCCACTAATGGTTTTTTGGTAGATGGTTTTTTGGCTAATGGTTTTATTTATGGAAAATGTTTTCATCTATTGTAATCTAATTCTGAATTAGGAATTGAGGTATCAGAGTTTGGTGAAAATATCTATATATATATTGTATTGTACATAGACAAATATATAACGAAAAAAAGGACAAAATCTCTAACATGTAATAAACCTATTTAGTGGGAGCTATGTAGTTGTAATTCTTGTATTGAAAGAATGACAAGTAGCTCCAGAGGGGAGATAAAAAAGAAGCTTAAGATGGAGAATATTATAGTAGATATAGAACAATCACTAGTTGTAGACCGGAGTACAAATCACACTGCTATGTCAAAAGAAGATTGGAAAAAGTTAGAAAGAAAGGCAAGGATTACTTTTTGTCTTTATCTCTTAGATTTAGTATTGTTGAACATCTATGGAGAAGGCATTGCAAAGAAGATGTGGGAAAATTTGGGGGCTTGTATCAGTTAAAGTCCCTAGTAAATAAATTGTTTCTATGAAAGAAGTTGTTTCATATTAGGATGGAATATGGAAACTCTATGAGAGAGCATTGAATGCTTTCAATACTATGGTAATTCAAATTATTTATGTTTATATTAAGCTGGAGGAAGATGATAAGTGTATTACCTTATTATATTCTCTACTAGACTCTTGGGATAACTTGGTTGTAGAAATATGTAGTACCAATCAACATCCTATATTAAAATTTGAGGATGTAGTTCCATTCTTGTTATCAAGGGAAATGAGAAGAAAATCAATGGGAGAGCATATAACGAATGCCAGAACAGTAAGGGCTCATTACAAAGAAAGAAGATATAATTTTACATGAGGGAGATATAAATTAGAAGCGGATCTAAATCTTCAAGGGATACTTTAAAGTAAGTGTGTTGGAAGTGAAATAAACCAGGAAATTTTAGAAGAACTAAAGATAAAAAAATGTTGAAAGAGGTAAAGGGCCATATGATATTACTTCTATTGAAGGGAAGTCCTCCTTAGAAGAAGGAGGGGATGTGTATTTGGGTTCTATAAGTACATAATTAAAAAGTGAGGTATCATTCATTGAATCATGTGCCTCTTTTCATCTGACTACTCATAGGGAGTGGTTATGTGAGTATGAAAGGTGTGATGGTGATGGTTTACTTATGAATCCTAAATGTTTAAGAGGGGGATATCATGGGGAGGATTGTATGATTTTATGGTTGTTATTGAAGAGGAAATAAAAGGAAGCTACATAGAAAAAGGAGGAGAATAGAACAAAAGGAGAGGGAGAATGGAATAGGTGTAGAGGATATAGAGAGAAAGAATACATAGAAGGAGAAGAAAGGTAGGGGAAAACTAAAGACACCAATTTCTAAGAATTAGAGGCTATTCAATAATTTCACAGTAAATTTATATTATCTTTTTTGAGTTTTTGAAAGTGCATATGAGAGTTAGACTAGAGGGAATAATTTTATTTATGAAATTCAAAATATTTGGAGGCTTGACGGTGTGAATTTTAATTTTTTGATAAACAATAGAAATATTTTTTTGAATTTTCAAAATGATTTCATTTGTGCAAGCTAATTTTTGTTAATTGGATTTGTGTTGATAAGTTTGTATTGTGTTTGTGTGCTCCGAGTTTTATATTTTTCAGTTACAACTTTTCTATGTATTTTCTTTCGATTTACACTTAGTGTTGCACCTAGTTGGTATCAAAGAAGCAGTTCCTTGTTACAAAGGAAAATTCTAGCTTTAGGATATTGTCAAGGGTAAAATTGTTCCACGAGGAAATCGTAGTTCCAAAAAGGAATTTTGTTGGGTAGAACTATAAGAAAATGGAATTTGTGTAGGAGAAACATCATGGCTAATAGAAGAGAAACAATAAAGTAATGGAGTAGTAGAAAGAAACCTGGAGAAATTGTAGATGAAGTAACTCATCCAATGAGAGTTATCCAAGATAAGTTGGAAGCAAATGAAACAACTTAGAGAAGAGGAGTAGTGGTAGAATATTGGGATGTAAGTAATGATGAATTGAAAGATGAGGTTACATAGGAGGTAGTTTAAGATATAAAGGAGAGAATCATTGAAGCCTTGATAGATTTGAGGGAAAAAACAAAGATAGAAACCAATAATTATTATTAATGCATGAATTCAGAAGAGTTAATTGATTAGATAAGGGACATTGAAAAATTGTTTGATATGGAGAAAATTAAATACCCTAAGAGAGTGAAGATGGCATGCATGAAGCTAAAGGGGCATACATATTTATGGTGGAAAATATGCAGTTGGAGAGGTAGAGGAAAGAAAAAGATAAAGTCAAAACTTGGGATAGAATGGTGACTAAATTGAAAGGTAAATTCTTTCCCGGTGATCATACTTTGAATTTGTATGGAAAATTATAGAATATTAGGTTGAAAGAGATGGATGTAAAAGAATATATAAAAGAATTTTATAAATTGTATATTAGATCTAGGAATGGTGATGAAGAAACACAACTTGTGACCAAGTATATCAGGGTGAGTGCACAAAGTTGGTGGAAAATAAAGTGGCAATAGGGCGAGAAGGAATGCACAATTGCAGGAATGCATGTACATTTCTAGGAACGTGCATGCATACTTGATGTGATAGGTTCTGAAAACCATGAACCTCCACTCAACAAGCCATGTAGGAACATTTTCAAGAATGCGTTCATGTTCTCAAGAATGTGTGCATGTTCTCAAGAATGTGCATGCATTCCTAAGAAACACGTGTACAAGAATGTGTGTGCATTCCTGAAAAAAAATTAAATAAAAATAATGCATACACATTCATAAAGCATGCACATTATTAGAAACATGAATGCACATGTGTTATTAGGACCATGAACACATGTGCATTCCTGTTAACATGAAATATCTCTCTACCCACCTCTCTCTCTCCCCCTCTCTCTCTCTCTCTTTCCCCTCTCCCTACCTCCATCTATATTTCTCTCTCTCTCTCTAACTGCTCTCCCCCCCTCTCTCACTCATTGTCTCCCCCCCTCTCTCTCCCTCTCCCTCTCTCTCTAACTCATCGTTATCCCCCTCTCTCTACCCCACTCA
>SNQJ01S0011826.1:0-20605 GCA_010110895.2 Picea sitchensis | reverse complement strand
GGGAGAGAGAGAAAGAGTGAATGAAAGAGAGAGATATTTTTGTGTGTTTGTGTGTGTGTGAGAGAGAGATATGGTGGGGTAGGGAGAGAGAGTGATAGATATATATAGGGATATAATGAGACAAATGGAGGGGGGAGAGAGAGATGGGTAGTGAGAGAGAGAGAGGGGTAGGGGCAAGAGAGAAGGGGGGAAGAAAGGACAAAATGAGGGAGAGAGAGTGTGGAAATGGAGGGGTGAGAGAGAGAGAGAGATAAAGAGAGGGAGGATGAGATATGGGGGGAAGAGCAAGGGAAATATAGATGGAAAGAGGGAGAGAGGTAGAGCGGGGTAGATGGGGGCGAGAAAGAGGGAGGCGGAGATAGAAAATGAGCGAGATAGTGTGATCTGAAAATGAAAAATGTTTGTGTGCACAAATTTGCAAGTGAATTTTTAATGTGTCTTAGGAAATTTGATCAAGTTGCAAGCACATAACTTAATGAGTTTTTACTTAACATGAACAGAATAAATAGTCATAAACAACTAGTAAAAGTAAGCACATAACACAACAGAATGATAAAGGAGTTCGCCACTTTCTTGGGATACATCTCCTGCTCTGTAACATCCTGCTCTTGCACACACTACGCAGACTTATTCTTTGAGGACACTTTCTTTCAAGTGATCCAAATTATTATACTATTGGCCGTTGATTATGATTATGAGGCATTATGGATGTGATTATATGTTATTTTGTTGTATTGACTTAGACAGGTGCTATTGACTCAGTTCTCATGAGTGTGCAATATTTTGGACCTCAAGGATGTAGAGGCATCGATGAAACCCTTGGACTCTGGATCGATTCAGGGAGTGGACTATTGGTTTTTATTGTTGTATATATGACATATGTGCATCTATTTAGATGTTATGATTATGGATCTCATTTCTAGCAAGATTCGTTGATGATGAAGGCCGACAATAGATTGTCGACCAGAATCACATGTGGAGTACAGGGGTCTCAGATGACTACCAGAGACGTTTAGGGAAAGGTGTGCACAACATCCCTGCCACAACCTACTAGCACTCTCGTCGTGGCTTGAACTGTAGGTTAATGACTACCTAGTTCGAGAAGGCCCGCTATGCCGTGAGAGAAGACTGCCATAGTCGCTCACGATGATTCTAAGGGGTGCACAATAAGGTAGGGGACTGATTCCTTAGATTCCCTTAGTCTCCCATAAGATTACCTGGCGGAGTATTGACTCCAAGGGTTTTTGATGTCTACCAAGTCAATCAAGAGGCGAGTGATACCCTTGGAGCATGTAGTACATCCTGAAGGGAAAATCATGCAAGAAAAATGAAAAGAGGTGAGTGGCACCCTTGGAGCACATAGTGTGTCCTGAAGGGATGTCGCGCAAGAAAAATGGAAAGAGGCGAGTGGCACCCTTGGAGCACGTAGTGCGTGCTAAAGGGAACGTCGCACAAGGGAAATACAATGAGGCGAGTGGAACCCTTGGAGCACCTAGTGCATCCTGAAGGGCACGTCACGTGTTAAATAATAAATGAATAAATGTAGATGGCCTTAGAAAGAATGAGGTGATGAGAAAGATTTAAAACAATTTCCCTAATAAAATGTTGCCCAACCTAGGAAAATAAAATCTAGGTCTAAGTGATACTTATGATAAAAATTATATATTTATTTAAAAATAAAAATAAAATTAAATAAATATAATAATCATCATCATTAATCATGTGAAGAGAAGGGGGTAAGCAATTCAATTAATTTATAAAAATATTTTGGGGAAATAATTGTTTTGTTACATATGCTAATTAGAAATTTATTAATTAAAAAGAAAAAGGGGAAAAAGGTAATTTTCTACACTTGCCAATTTGAGATTTTAAATGAAAAGGGAAAGAGGGAAGGTTAAAAGAATTAGGAAACTAAGGAAAAAGGGGGAAACATAAAGAGAAAGGGAAACATATGGAAAAATCAGAATGACTAACTTAGTAAGGTATCTAGCATTTAAGAACTTTCTAAATTAAATTGAACTAGTAATTTAGTAAGGGGGTAAGTCATTAAAATGTGTAAGGGAATATGGAGACACCAAGGAGCGATTCTAGGAATGCTTTTAGGTGGGTGAGGGAAATAGGAGTAATTACTTAATGAATGAAATTAATTTATGGTGCAATGAAGGGGATGGGTGACACATGTACGGGGAGTATTTTTATGAATTAAATTATTGAACAATAAATTAAAAGGGATTTTGGGAAATTAAATGACTTAGAAACTCTATATAAAGGAGGGAGGAGGGGGATGTTGGATCTCTTCTGTTATGTGTAATGTTATGCTACAGAATTTTAGACTTGACTGACTTAGCTTGTGAGAGTTGGGATATCTAGCTCGGTGAGAAGTGGCAACTCAGCCTTGCAAGCCGAGTTGGGAGCTAGTTGTTCTTTGGTTTAGTGTGTGTGACCCCTTTGCAGCTCGGGGGGCTAAGGGGGGAGAAGAGTACCCCTAGCATTGGCTGGGAGGTACCGGTGAAGTCTCATCGGTCGACAAGAGGGAGCTGCACAAATCACGTGGGACAATGACTCTGAGCGGACGACTTGGGCCATGGAACGCTTACTTTGATTCTTCATGGTAGATTCTTATTATACCTTATGCTTTCAATTCTGTATTTTTAATTGGGTAAAGAAAATGTTTGAATTAGAATTTCAACCGAGAACTTAAATTTCCCCATAGCCTTAAGCTCGTTGCTTGACTTGATTCCCTTGGCATTCGATACCTACATGTTGTGACTTTCATTTGGTTTTGTTGATTGTTGTGAAGAGTTGTGCTTTTCGTCCTCTTCCCTATTTCGTTTGTCCATGACTAAGCAGTCGGACAGGAGTTGAATCGACGGTTGTCACTTCGGTGCACAACGACCTATAGATTCTAATGCATTACTTTACTGTGCGTGGATGATGAGAGATGGATAATTTTTTTCCATGTTGTCTACCCTCACTTATCCTTGAGTTGATTAATTCTTGGTTGATCGATTGTCTGGTGCCTTCTTGTGAATGATTGTTTCTTCATTTGATTGGTTCGTCTCTGATTGACTAACCTCTGATCTCATCGTTTTGGGATGATTCATTTATCAATGTTTAACTCATCATTTTCCCTTAAATTTTATTGTTGACAACCATTTTATTGTGAGCGAAATTCTTGGATTGTTGTTGAGCATTTGACAATGATTGCAGTTTCTTTTAATGTGATATGGTGGCATTTTCGTTACTTGTGTAATGGTTGAAGGTTATTACTTTTATTACTGTGATTTTACCTTTGAATGAAATTTAATATATCATGACAACTCTCCCTTCTCCGTAGAATTCAACCCCCTTAACTTCAAACAACGATCTAATAACCAGATAGCATGTTTACCTTGACTGAGAGTGATAATGATTTATCTGGTCTGGGTTGTCTTACTTACCCCTGTGAAACTTTCTTCATTGAACTCGTGATTGAATGAGATTGATCTTCAAGAAAACGATCTATACCTATCTTATGACTACGAATTGAATCCTTTGGACAAGGAATTTATGGTAGGATCGCAACAATACCTTACGATATGTTTTATGCATAATTATGCAATGTTGATAGAGAAATTATGCATGTGTTTATTATGGATTGATAATATGATTTGTCTTATATGTGCTTGATATGTATGTGCCATGGGAAAAGTATTTGCATTCCTTTAACAAGAAAAATGATATATATAGCTCCGATTGTATTGATTATTACTTATAATTATATATCAACATAAAGTTGTGTTGTATCTATAAGCTGTGTGATCTCAGATAGCGGACATTTGTATATGTCATTATTAATGTGTTTTACATAGTGTTTCAATACAAGACATTTTATTTTTTCTATTTTATTATGATAACGGATTTCCATATTGCTTGAGTGCGTTTGGGAGTGCTTAAGGTTGACCGTAAATGGGACAATGATTGTTTAGTGTATCAAGACATCAAATGCATATTTAATAGATTTTTACCAGCCTTATCATACACCAGTAGTGTTCTATTAATAGAGGGAAAATCGCGTACCAACGTTATCATTTATTTCGGAAGTATAAAATTATTGGATTACTGAGAGCGGGGGTGAATAAATAATGGAATAATTATAATCAATTTTCTTCAAATAATCCAAGTGTTATATTAATGTAGAATTATTATCCAATAATGAGCAATAAGAAATGAACAATCACACACATACACAGTACACCAGTGTTTTACGTGGAAACCCAAATCAGGAGAAAACCACATAATGCTTTATCCTATATGTCTTGAAGAATTACATTCATTGGAAGCACCAACTTCCTTTGTTTTCTAGCTGCAACTAGAAGGAGGCTCCAACCCCCTAGTTTCTCAGGCTACAATCTGAGCAAAGCTCCAAACCTCCAAATCTCTGGCTACAAGCAGAAGGAGGCTACAACCCCCTATGTTCTCTGGCTACAACCGGAAGGCGGCTACAACCACATGTCCTTGCCTTGTCCAACTGCCTTGAAGTAGAAGTAGAATGACAGAACCATTGCCACACTATCAATGTGAGATATCCCTCTTTAAACATGTACCAATAAATTTGAACCATGCATCAACCTTTACCTCAACCTGTAATCAACTTGTACCATAAACAAGTGCATCAACCATGCACCAACCTGTACCAAACAATCTGTAATAAACTTGTACCATAAACAAGTGCAACCAACCATGCACCATGTATGTACCAATCATGTGTCAATTACTCATCAATATGTACCAACATCATCAACTATACACCTCATGTATGTGCCAACTCATCAACTACTTGTTTCAACCATGTACCCAACTTGTACCTCAACCAAAATACCTCATAAATTTTATCATCCAAATATGATTTGTAAATCTGTAATAGACCTGTTGTATATGATCACATACGTACAAACCTTCCTTAACTTTAACAACAAGAGACTATCATTTTCATCAAACGTTTCTTTAGTCTCACAAGACTAGTTTTGGATTAGTCAACAACCCTAACTTGAAATAATCATAACTTTGTACCTATAATGAGTAAAGATATGAAACTGATACACAATGTTATTCAGTGTTTTTAATGCAATTACTCAAGGTGTAACTACTTGGAACCTCACAGAAAAGGAGTTATGACAAAAATGGCACACCTTGCTGAATTTTTGCTTATTCTAGAGAGTGACCTTGTAGAGTGTGCCCCACACAGAATATTTGTTGAATTGATCTGAAAATTTTACATAGATTACTAAAGACTGTATTCTAACCAAAACATTTTTTCTTACTTAATTTGGATCTGTTATGAAGACGTTATGACATGTTTACCCGAAACACATGGTTTTGACTAGTTTCATGACTAGCCACAAACCCTATTTTCCACACAGTGTAACTCCAAAAATACAATGAATGACAAGCTGAGTTTCTTACCATAGATAATTGGATATGTTTCCTCAATGGAATAGAAATTTCATGGTTTGAATCATTCTAGAAAAACAAATATTGCGAAAATGGTGAGATGACCTAAAAAAAAACATACCTTAGAAAGCACCATCAAAAGAATTTATCATTCCTTGAATTTTGGCCTTCTTTTCTTCACTTTCCTCGAAACTTTGGATTATATATCCTTTGGTTACCTCATAAACCTATAGGTATTCAATATTCTCAAGTGTGTCTTAAATGAGAGAGCTTTGCCTCTTATTTATACTCTCCAAGTAGTTTCCTTGAAAACATCTTCTAGGTCACTTTGCCCACTTTCCTTATTTTAGGGTTAACCCACTTCTAATTTCTCCATTAAATTTATTATTGAATTAATTTATTTCATATTCACATTGAATTATAGTACAATCATCACTTCACTTTATTATTTAACTTTTAAAATCTCTTAAACCACTTTGACTACTTTCACCTTTTGGGGCTTCTAGATGACATATGGGGGTCCTCCAACTTCGTAAGGCCATAACTCTCAAACTGCGAGTTATGTGACGTTCCACATACCACCAGAAATGGAATGACATGCATTATCGATATATAATAGTATTAATTGAAAATAGATCAAAAATCATATTGTTATCCATCAAACAAACTTGGGTCCATTACCCAAACCCAGGTTCTCCAACTTCTCATGGCCATAACTCTCTAACCGTGAGGAGTTTTGCGACGTTCCACATACCACCAGAAATTGAATGACATGTACTATCCATATATAATATTATTACCTGAAAATATTGTTGGACACACCTACCACACTTAGAGGGGGGGTGATTGAGTGTGGGGCTCTTTTTCCCAAAACTTCCCTCTTGCACAAAAAATCATCAATTAACATTCAACATTTATTCATTAACCATTATTGTCATTTATAAATAGTTATATGTGAGCACATATCAACAACATATATCAGAAATATATCATCAACAAGTCATCACCACAATGAACACAAAGAACACAAGATGTATGTACAATTTTCTTTTTATTACGGACTATAATCCTTGGGGTTTATTAGCAACAACTGAATAGAGTACAAATCTACAAGAGCACTAGCTATATATGCAAGACTCGGCTTGCATTATCAATACCAACTGATATGAGGCAACAATCCTCAACAGATATCAATCTGTACCATAAACAAGAGCATCAACCATGCACCAACCTGTATCAAACAACCTGTAATCAACCTGTACCATAAACAAGTGCATCCAACCATGTCCAAGTATATACCAATCATGTGACAACTACTCATCAACAATTACTCATCAATATGTATCAACTTCATCAACTATACACCTCATGTATGTGCCAACTCATCAACTGCTTGTCTCAACCATGACTAGTTTTGTATTAGTCAACAACCCTAACTTGAAATAATCATTACTTTGTACTTGTACTGAATAAATATCTGAAACTTATACACAATATTATTCAGTGCATTTTATGCAATTCCTCCAAGTGGCACTACTTGGAACCTCTCATAAAAGGAGTTATAGCAAAAATGGCATACCTTGCTGAATTCTGGCTTATTCTAGAGAGCGACGTTGTAGAGCGTGCCACGCACAAAATATTTGATGAATAGATCTGAAAATATTACAAAGAATACTACAGAAAGTAATATAACCAACACAATTTTTCTTACTGAATTGGGATCTGTTATGAATAAGTTATGACACTTTTACCCGAAACACCTGATTTTGACTAGTTTCAGGACTAGCCACAAACCCTATTTTCCACGGAGTGTAACTCCCAAACTACAATGACCCACAAGATGAATTTTTAACCACAGATACTTGGCTATGTTTTCTCACTTGCATATCAATTTCAGAATCTGAAGCATTATAGAAAAACATTTATAGCGAAAATGGTGAGATGACCTATAAATAACATACCTTAGAAAGCACCATCAAAATAATTTATCCTTCCTTGCATTTCGGCCTTCTTTTCTTCACTTTCCTCAGAATTTCAGCTTAGATATCCTTGGTTACCTTATTCACCTATAGATCTTCAATATCCTCAAGTGTTCCACACCAAAAATTCTCAAGAAGCTCTCACAAGAAGCTCTCCATCAATACTCCAAAATATATTCCCACAAGAAGCTCTCCATTGATCCACAAAAAGGATGATCTACAAGCAATACTCCAAAATATATTCCACAAGAAGCTCTCCATTGATCCACAAAAAGTGATGATTCCATAAAGACACGACATTGCTATCTTATTTATACTTTCATCCTTTAGGTCACTTAACCCATTTTAGGTCACTTAACCCATTTCTAGTCACTTAACCTATTTTCCTTATTTTAGGTTAACCACTTTACATAAATAGAAAGTTTCCAATACTTAACACTTAAATATTCCTTCTTGATTTTAATAATCTTACTTTATCACTTCTTGATTTTGCCACTTCTCTCTTATTATTATTTAAATAATCCACCTTGAATTTGTCACTTTAATTTTATCATTTAAATAATATTAACCCATTTCTAAGTCACTTAACCTCCCCATTTTCCTTATTTTAGGTTAACCACTTTCCATAAATATTCTTCTGATTTGTCACCTTTACTTTATCATTTATTGATTTTGTCACTTCTCTGATTATTTAAATAATCCACCTTGAATAAATAATATTAACCATTTCTAGGTCAATGAACCTATTTCTATTTTAGGTTAACCACTTTCCATAAATATTCTTTCTTGATTTCTGGTTAAATTTTATTTTTATCATTTCTCTTTTAGGTCACTTTGCTTCTTTTGACCTCGGGGGCTTCAAGCCTCATGTGGGGCTCCTTCATCTCAGAAGGCCATAACTCTCAAACCATGAGGGAGTTATGTGACATTCCACATACCACCGTAAATGGTATGACAAGCACTAGGCCCATCTAGGATAGTTTCACCAACAATTTTTTTTTTTTTTTTTTTTTTTTTTTTTTGGTTTGTTGGTTTGGGTTTTCCGATCTATGCGATGTGATGTTCCTTCCTATGAGGGATTTCACCACAAGGGGAACCACTTTGGAGTTCATCCATTTTTACACCTTATCAATCATGATAATACAATATGAGAGCATGGGTCCTCCAAACTATTTTAGGATAATCAATCAAGAAAGTGCCTTTCCGTGAGGGCTTTCACCATAAGGGGACCTCACTTTGGAGTTCATCCATTTGTTCACCTTATCAATCATGATAAGACAATAATGAGTCATCATTCCATACATTTTCCAACAATGCATCATATACCAATGGAACTACTGATCCATATTCATCGGTATCAATGACAACTCATTGATCCATTCTCATCTATGCATTCTCATTTCATGAAAATACATATTATATTATATAAATCATCAATAAATCAATCCTTTGACATCAATCACTTGACATCAATCAATCAAACCAAGCAGAATAATGACAACATGATCCAACAATCTCGGCCCCTTTGGCATTGATAGAAATACCAACATTGATGTCAACATCATCAATAATTATTGATGTCAACATGATATGGCATGTTCTACATCAATAGTCAATGTGACTATCTCTCCACATCAATCTTCTCCCATAAATAGACATCAATAATATCATGTGATTATCTCTCTCCCTTTGACATCAATGGGGAAGATATTCTCCTCTTTGGGGTTGCTCCCCTTGCTTGAGATCTCATTGGGGCTTCTCCCCTATCTCAATGCCTTTGATCTTCCTTCCTAATAATCTCCTTCCTTTTGAACAAGGGATATCACCTGATGTACGATGAAAATACATTGAATATACTCCCCGTGACTATCTCCTCTTGGAATTATGCCTCTTTGTTCTTTCTTCAAATATAGGTCTCTTTTCTAGGTATATCCTGATAAATTCTTCCTCCTAGAATCATGGAAGAAGAATGACTCTCCTAAGGGTATGTCTCCCTATCTTCTCTCTAAGATGAACAATATGCTACCATATGACGATTCTTGGACTTTGTTCATGCATCAAACTTGTGCTATACCATTCATCATAAAATATATGTCAACAACAATGAAATAGAGAATCATGAAACAATATATCCACCAAGTACATCATGTACCAAAATACACCACCATGCACAACATCCATGCACATCAACCATGTACATCAATAATGTGCCAAAAGATATTTGGTCCATGAAATGTATCCACCATATGCCAACAACATGTGCATCTACCAATATGTCAACATGCATCTACCAACATGCCAAACAATGTGTATCTATCAATATGCTAAACAAATACCATCCATAAGTGTACCATCATACATCATTATTTGCACCAAGTAAGTATATCAACCATGCTAATAAGCTAAGATTCCCAATGATGTACAAATATGACTATCAATCTACATGTCTCAATGTGTAGCCCATCCACATGAAAAATGCATGCACCATGATATTTAACAATAACATATTCTTCCAATAATACATCATAAGATATATCAATAAAACTTCAAAAGTAAATTTGTGTACTCCAAATGTATCAACATCAAACCATACTCATGGGTTAGTGCCATGCACCCAAGATTTATTTTATGTCACAACCTTGAGTGATCTAACTTAGAACAATGAAAACTTGCAGCAAACAGTGTCAACTCAGCACAACAATGTCATACCCTGCAGCAGTTATACCATCACATCAAACCCCAAGCCATGTGCACTGCCTTTCTCCCAAGGCTTTACAGCATGCGGGTCTGTTGTAATAAATGAGTGTATGTATGTGACCTATTCAAGGTCAAACGCATGGATACAATAAACTATCACCATTGTTACCTACGCGTGCCTTAGTAAATGACACATTTGAACTTCCCTTTAATCTTCTTTGTTCTCGATCCGTCGTCAGTCTTTCTTCACCCACTTTTGTAGATGACCTTCTCTTCAGAACTTGAGCTCCCAGTATATCCATCTTTTCAAAGATGTCTCCCTTTCTTACTTCATTCCTCTTCTAGCCATGCTATGTGAATTTCATCATGGACTTTCTTCTCTGTGTTCTTATCACTTTGGGATTTGTGGTCAACCACCACAAATTGCATCTCATAGAGTTAAAATGAACATAAATATGTCCTATTTTGATCACATCTCCAACACACCTCGTGGTGTTATAGAATTCCATCATTATATCTTCTTTCATAAGATCAACATTCAAAAGATTTGTGACCAAGTATCCACACATGAATAACAATGCCCATGAAAATACTTTCATACCTTTGCTTTTGGTGTCCCAAGAATAGCTTCGATGTC
Organism: Picea sitchensis; assembly: GCA_010110895.2. Taxonomy (NCBI): domain Eukaryota; kingdom Viridiplantae; phylum Streptophyta; class Pinopsida; order Pinales; family Pinaceae; genus Picea; species Picea sitchensis. The sequence goes on along the minus strand of SNQJ01S0011826.1, from coordinate 9,859 downwards.
TTCCTTGCTTTATTCTTTTGAAATTTTATTTTCCTTGTGCAGATGGTTGCTTTGCAACATTGTCTCCTTCTTTGATAGATTTACCTAATGATTCTTTGAGGTGCTTCTTTCAACATGTGTATCTTCTCCTTTGTATCCAAGATTTGATTTATCACATGATGATCTTTTGACTTTCCAAGATCTCATCCAAGATCTCAGAGCTATTCAAGAATTTGTTTGACTTTTCCACCTCTTTCTACAGTCAACAATTTCAGCTTCTAACTTACAACATGACTCTTCCCTTTCATTTATTTGAATCTTCAATAGTTCCTCTATTCTTTTGGCTTCTTCAATTTGTGGTGTCTTGAGATGAACAATAGTTTCAAAATTTTTACCAATCTCATCATCTATATTCATGTCTTCTTTTACATTCTTGGTCTTGCAGGATCTCTTCATTTCTTTAATCTTAGAAATCTCTTCTTGTTCTTTTGAGCATTCCCTTTAACTTCAAGATGTGCTCTTTGACTCCTCCTAAGAAACTTATTAGTGTTATCCGAAGATAGATATAGTGTGTATAAAATGATCAATTCTATACATGTATAATCCCTCTGTTTCCTTTAGTTTTAATAGATATCCTTCTATTCTTTTCATGTGATAAATACCATCAAATCCTTACACAAACTATATCTACATCTTCTTCTTTCACTTGTAGAGAAAAATCATCATCATCATTGCATTCAAGGGCTTTTAGAGTGTTCTTTTCTTTAATTTCATTTGAAATATCCTCATGATCTTCCTTGCCAATATCAACACATACTTTTGCTTTTAGCTCTTGAAATGTCTTCAAGATCTTCCTTGTGCTATTATCACTTGATTCTTTTATCTCTACTCTTGAAAATGTTTTCCACTCAAATTTAGAAATAATGTGCATTCAAGAGTTTTATGATCTCTTACCTTTGGATGATCTTGATGGAGTGGTCTCTCAATTCTTCTTCTTTGCTGATATAAGTCTCTAGTTATGTTTCATAGATCTATGGAAGTGCATTGTCTCATGCCTCTTTGATAGGGCTTGAGAGTCCACTAAAATTGTATTGAGAGCTAATGCATCATTCTCCTTTCCTTCCCTTTGAGTTGTAAACTTTGACTTTTTCTTCAATGAAACATATCCACCCATGGTTGCCTTCCAAATAGTTGCTCCCATTGTCTCTAAATACATCTCCTCATCTCTATTCTCCAAGTAGAATAGTTTTCTTCATCAAGGATTGAACTTCATCATCCATTTGTGTGTCTATGGATCTCCTTCAAGCTTTTTAAGGCTTTTAGTGAAGGCCCTCTTTATGCTCAATTGTTGGACACACCTACCACACTTAGAGGGGGAGGGGGTGAATGAGAGTGGGGCTCTTTTCCAAAACTTCTTGCACAAAACTCATCAATTAGCATTCAAAATTTATTCATTACCCATTGTTGTCATTTATAACCGCTAGGATGTGATACATATCAGAAATATATCATCAACAAGTCATCACCATAATGAACACAAAGAACACAAGATGTGTACAATTTTCTTTTTATTACTGGACATAATCCTTGGGGTTTATCAAGAACAACTGAATAGAGTACAACCTACAAGAGAACCATCTCTATATGCAAGAATTATATTTCATTCTCAGTACCAACTGAGATGAGGCAACTATCCTCAACAGATATCAATCTATACCATAAACAAGAGCATCAACCATGGCACCAACTCGTACAAGAACAACTCAGAATCAAATCAACATAAACAAGTGCATCCAACCATGTACTGCATATAACAATCATGTGTCAATACTTATAAAAAATGACTCATCAATATAAAACAACTTCATCAACTATACACCCCATGTATGTACCAACTCATCAATCAGTTGTCTCAACCATGACTAGTTTTGTATTAGTCAACAACCCTAACTTGAAATAATCATTACTTTGTACCCATACTAAATAAAGATCTGAAACTGATATACAATGTTATTCAATGTGTTTTATGCAATTTCTCTTAAGAGGCACTACTTGAACCTCTCAAAAAAAGGAGTTATAGCAAAATGCATACCTTGTCAATTCGCCTTTCTGAGAGATGTCACTTGTATAGAGTGCCTCGCAAAAAATGTTTGATGAATAGATATTAAAATAATAAATAGAATACTATAGAATTTAATATAACCATTACAATTGGTCTCACAGAATTTGGATCTGTTATGAAGAAGTTATGATCGCTTTTACCTGAAACACTGATTTTGACTAGTTTCAGACTAGCCACAAACCCTATTTCACTAGAGTAAATCCCAAACTAAGCAATGACCCACAAGATGAATTTAAATCACAGATACTTGGTTATGTTTTTCTCACTTGTATAGAAATTTCAGGATCTGAATCACTATAGAAAAAGTTATAGCTAAAATGGTGAGATGACTCAGAATAACATACCTTAGAGAGCACCATCAAAAAGAATTTATCCTTCCTTGTATTTTCGCCCTTCTTTATTCACTTTCCTCAAAATTCTGGGCTTATATATACTTGGCTACCTCAGTCACCTATATATTCAATATCCAAGTGTTCCACACCAAAATGCTCAAGAATCTCTCACAAGAAGCTCTCTCCATCAATACTCCAAAATATATTCCCACAATAGGCTCTCTCCATTGATCCACAAAAGATGATCTACAAGATACCATAGATATCTTATTTATACTATCCTTAGGTGCACGAACCCATTTTTAGGTCACTTTAACCCATTTCTAGGTCACTTAAACCTATTTTCCTTTATTTTAGGTTAACTACTCATAAATAGAAAGTTCTCCAATACTTTAACATTTAAATATTCCTTCTGATTTTGGTTTCACCTTACTTTATCATTTCGATTTTGTCACTCTCTTGGATTATTTAAATAATCCACCTTGGAATTTGTCACTTTAATTTTATTATTTAAATAATATTAACCCATTTGTGGCACTTCTAACTTATTTTCCCTATTTTAGGGTTAACTACTTTCCATAAATATTCCTTCTTGATTTTGTCACCTCATTTTATCATTTCTGATTTTGTCACTCTCTTGATTATTTAAATAATCCACCTTCAATAAATAATATTAACCCATTTCTAGGTCACTTGGGAAATTATTTTCCTTATTTTATGTTTAACCACTTTCCATAAATATTCCTTTCCTTTGATTTTGTCAATGCTATTTTATCATTTTTATTTTAGGTCACTTTGACTTCTTTTGACCTTATGGGCTTCAAGCCTTCATGTGGGTCCTTCATCTTGTAAGGCCATAACTCAAAACCATGAGGAGTTATGTGACATTCCACATACGTCTGTAATGGTGGCGACAAGCACTATCCATATAGGATAGTTTCACCAACAATTTCCTTGATTTTCATCTCAAGATTCCTCATACAAGAATGGGTCCTCCAACCTTTTTTCTATGATACCTCCATCCCAGAAAAGCATCTTCCCTGAGGGCTTTCACTCATAAGGGGACCACTTTGGAAAAATGTATAGATGAAAAAATGATTGTCTTATCATGATTGACAATAATGAGAGCATGGGTCCTCTGAACCATTCTTCTAGGATAACTCAATCTGCAAAGCGTCTTCCCGTGAGGGCTTTCACCATAAGGGGACCACTTTGGAGTTCATCCATTTGTGCACCTTATCAATCATGATAAGACAATAATGAGTCATCTATACATTTTTACAACAATGCATCATATACTAATGGAACCACATCGATCCATATTCATCATGTATCAATGACAGCTCATTGATCCATCTTCATCTATGCATTTTTATCAAGGAAAATACATATTATATTACATAAATCATCAATCAATCAATCCTTTGACATCAATCAATCACTTGACATCAATCAATGATATCAATCAATCAAACCATTGGCATCAATGACAACATGATCCAACAAATATATCAAAACTCATAGTGTTATCCATCAAACAAACTTGGGTCCATTACCCAAACCTGGGTTCTCCAAATTCTCATGACCATAACTCTCTAACCGTGAGTAGTTATGTGATGTTCCACATACCACCAGAAATGGAATGACAAGAAATATTCATATAGGATAGTTTCACTGACAAATTCACTGGTGTTCATCTCATTATTCTGAAAATAATCATGGGTTATCTAACCATACTTCTAGGATAACTCAATCCACAAAGCGTCTTCCCGTGAGGGATTTCACCACAAGGGGACCACTTTGGAGTTCATCCATTTCTACTTATTATCAACAATGATAAGAAAATAATGAGTCATATTTAAATCAGACAATCTTGGTTCCATTACCCAACCTTTGTGCTACGAGGATTTCTTCAAGGGTTGACATCAATGACAACCAACCTTAATCAACAATATCCCCCTTTGTAATTGATGGAAACACTATGATGCAATAATGAAATCATATCACTCATGCTCCCCCTGAAACCATGCCTCTGTCCTTTGTCTCTATCCTCTGCATCTAATAAATCTATCCCCCTTTGTCATCAATGAAAAATGTATCTTTCCATCCGGGGTTGCTCCCCCTGACTGAACTATCCTCTTATGGTGCTTCCTCGTGTAAATCTAAGACATATAAGATAATAATTCAAAAAGCATTCATTTTTTAGTAGAAATGAATCCAAGTCTCTGGCAAATATATTCAAAGGACTCTCGTGGAAGTGGTTTTGTGAAGATGTCTACCACTTGTTCTTTTGTGCCCACATACTCAACTATGATGTTCTTTTCTGCAACATTCTTCCGTAGAAAGTGATACTTTATTGGAATGTGCTTCGTCTTGGAGTGAATCTCTGGGTTCTTCAATATATTGATGGCGCTTGTATTATCACAATAGATTGGAATGGGCTCATCATACTCAACATGTATATCTGTCAGAGTTTGTTCCATTCAAAGAACTTGTGTACAACATTATGTTGTTGTAATATACTCTGCCTCGGCTGTAGATAAAGATATTGATGATTGTATCTTACTTATCCATGATAATAAACATTCATCGAAGTAGAACACTGCTCCATTGGTGCTTTGTCAGTCATCAATACAACCTGCCCAATCTGCATCTGTGTAGGCAATAAGTGATAAATCATTTCCTTTTGGATACCATAATCCAAACTCTTTTGTTCCTTTTAGATATATGGAAATCCTCTTTACTGCTAACACATGTGACTCCTTTGGTGTTGCTTGAAATCATTCCACCTCTCCAACTTCCTGCATTACATCTAGTCTGGATGTTATCACATATAGTAGGTTACCAATCATTGACATGTATTGCCTCTGATCTGTAGACTTTGAATCATCATATTTTCTCAACTTGCAACTAGTTTGCATGGGAGTGATAACTGGTTTGCAATCCTCCATTCCGAACCTCTTTAGCATTTCTTTGATATACTTGGTTTGTGAAATAAAGATTCCTTGGTTGGTTTGACGTATCTGAAGTCCCAAAAAGAAGGACAGTTCTCCAAGTTAGGACATTTCAAATTGATCCAGATTTTATTAGTAGAAAAAAATGAATACAGATTATTAACAGGTGCTTAACACAAAAATAGCATAGATACAGTAAAATTGGTTTTCTATTCAATAACGAGATAAGCTGAAACTGTAAAATGCAACAGAAACAATCTTGTTGGAATGGTGGCGGCTTATCTCTAAGAAGAGATGTGACAATTGCGTGCATTCGCAAGAAGAAGATTATAATGAAGGCATTTTTAGAATAAACAAGAATTTCAAAACCCTAGACATCCAAAAACCTAACACTAGGAGATGAATCGCCAAAAGTCATGTGGGCCCTGTTTGGGTAAGTTAGTACATCAACCTCCCGGAGTCGTAACTTTTGCATACGATCTCCGTTTTAGGCGTGTGATAGCCCGTTGGAAAGGTATCATTGAGGATATTCATTTTGGGTACTCAATCATGCCTTCAACTATCATTGAGAATCTCAATCCCAAAAAACTTCATTTTGGCCCTCAAAATGGCCCTGAAGGTTAAAACTACCAAAAATAGTAAATTGCCAAAATTGTTAGAAAAATATTTTGAGCCAGTTGGAAAAGGAGGGTGGCCACCAATATCCATCTAGAAAAATCCTCCCTCCTTAGTAATAAATGGTCTCTATTGCATTGAGTTTCCCAATCAGATGAGTAAATTTCTCCTGAATTTGGCCCTAGGTGAGCCACTTGCCTTGGTGCAGAAGCTGCCCTACTTTGACGACTCCATAAAGTTGGATCCTTTGTTGTCGAGTACCCTTGATCTGTGTTTCCACAATCTGGTAATTGGATGCATGTTGTATGCATTAAATTTTGAGCTCTGTGGGTGTCAATTGTTCTACTACTTATGAGGTGTCCAACAATGGTGGGAAATAAGAGCGAAGGAGATCCACGTTGAACACTCGGTGCAAGCCAAGGAAAGGAGGAATGTTGACCTCAAAAGAATTATCCCCCATGGACTTGGTGATAGTGTACGACCCATAATGGAGTGGGCAAAGATTCCGATGGGGTCCTATAATTCATTCTTTCTGCAAGTGCAACCAAACTTTGTGTCCCACCTGAAACTTATGTGGAACTCGATGTTGATCATGGCGCTATTTGTACTTGTGATTGGACTTCTGTAGGATATCTTGAACCTGTTGGTGGATGTGTTGGATCCACTCAATGAACTCAGTGGCTTTGTCAGCTTCAGTTGGAGCAAGAGATGAGTTGGTCGAGGTGACTGTAAGGGGAAGTGCAATATCTATGGGACCCAATGGTTGGAATCCCAACCCCATCTGAAAGGGGTTGTGGCTGGTTGAGCTATGTAGAGATCGGTTGTAGCTATGATAGACATAGGAAAGGCTCTCATCCCATGTGTGAGGGTGCTTTGAATTATACATACGAAGGATATGAACAATCATTCAATTTACAACCTCGGTTTGGCCATCTATTTGGGGGTGGAAGGCCATGGATTTGGTATGCTTGGTGTCTAGCAGTGACCAGAGGCTCGACCAGAATGTGCTGAGAAATCAGCTATCCCGATCTGATACAATGGTTTGTGGGATTCAAAAATGTACCCAGACTCATTCAAAGAAGAGATTGGCAGTGGCCTTTACTGTGATGCTCTTCTTGCAGGCAACCATAATCGCCATCTTAGAAAAGTGATCAACAACCACAAAAACACAATAATTTCCCTGCTTGTTGGATGGGAGGCAATACATGTAGTCCATTGAGATGGATTCCCATGGCCTGTCATGAGTAGTAAGAGGGGCGTACATGCCCAGTTTCTTACTGGTCGGTTTGGAAATAACTCAGGCAGTGCAGGACCTGATATATTTGTTGTCCTCCTGTCGACGTTTCGGCTAGTAGAAATGTTTCTGTAGCATTTCCACTGTCTTTTAGATGTTTAAGTGTCCTGCCACCCGACTATAGTGGGCTTCCCATATCAGCCTCTCTCGCTCACTTGATGGAACACAAATATGGCCCAGACGACACATTAACCCATCCTAAACATGGAAATTTTCGACAACTGTGTTTGCACCCAACATCTGGTAGGTGGTGGCAAAGTCAGGGTCTATCTCATAGATTTGAGGCCATCCAGATGTCTCATGGCTGCAAGATTCTAGCACCATGGTGAGTGCCACGACTGGAGGTTTGTTGAGGCAATCGACGACGCGATTGGTGCTTCCTATTTTATACTTGATGTTGAGGTGGAATCGCTGCAAGTATGTGGACCACTTTTGATGGTGGTCATTCTGCAATTTTCCCTATGTCTGCATGAACTATAGTGGATTATGATCAGTGTGGATGACTGTCTCCTTCCCAAGAATGTAATGTCTCCACTAGCGGCAGGATTTCACAATGGAGTACATTTATTTGTCGTAAGTAGGGTACTTACAAACAATATCTGATAGTGTCTCACTATGATAGGCCATGGGGTGGACGTGCTGAGTGAGAATGGCTCCCACAACATAGTCTAAAGAATTTGTCTCAATCTCAAAAGGATGTTGCAGGTCTGGTAGTGAAAGTACTGGGGATGAGCACAAGCACTTCTTCAAATCATAGAACGCTTGTTGTTGGGACCGGCCCCATGCAAATTTCACCTTACCACCACCCCTATTTATGGCTGAGGGCCCATGCAATATTGGAGAATCTCAACACGAAGATGCGGTAGAAATTGGCAAGGCCCAAGAAGATCTAAATCTCAGTGAGTGTTGTTGGGGTTGGCCAGTCACAGATGACTTGGATCTTGGCTGGATCCACATGTATGCCATGTTGATCAATGATGTAGCCTAGGTAATGGACCTTGTCCATGTCGAAGGAGAATTTTTCCAAGTTGGCATATAGCTTGTGCTACCGCAGAGACTATAGAACCTGTTGAATATGATGCAAGTGTTCGGCCCAAGTCTTGCTATAAATTAGAATGTCATCCAGATACACCACTACAAAAGTATTGGTGAATGGTCGCAGGGTATCATCCATCATCCTCATGAAAGTGGCTGGAGCATTTGTCAAATCTAAGGGCATGACCAAAAATTCAAAAAGGCCTTCCTTTGACTTGAAGGTGGTCTTCCAGATATCTATTTGTTCTATCAAGACCTGGTGGTATCCAGACTTCAGATCAATCTTATTGAAGTATTTGGTCCCCGTGAGTTGATCAAGGAGGTTGTTGATTCAAGGAATCGGGTACCGGTTTCTGATTGTGATTTTATTCAGGGCCTGGTAATCAATGTAGAGTTGTCAAGTTCCATCTTTCTTCTGTACCAGCACGATTGGGCTCCCGCAAGGTGATGGGATGGGATGGATGTGCCCCATATGGAGGAGTTCTTGGATATGTCACTTGATCTCCTCATTCTCTAATAAAAAGCGGTGATATACTGGCCCATTAGGCAGCGATGCGCCAGGTTTCATATCGATGGGGTGCTTGACCTAGAAGTGTAGAGGTACCCCTGTAGGTGAGGAGGATATATCTGAGTATTCTTCCATGAACTTATCTACTTGCTTCTGCTGTGTGGAGAGGTCGGTCGTAGAGACCCTAGATGTGTTTGTGATCTTTCGCTTATTCTAAGAGCGAATCACAAAGAAGACAAAATTCCTCGTCTGAGAGATGACCTTCCTACATTTATTAGTAGAGATCAAGGAAATATCACTAGGTGGGACTGCCTCGGGTATCCTGTACAATTTCTTGTTCAAAGTAATAATAAAACTACGAGGCCTAGACTCATATATAGCATGACATTTCCATAAATAAGGTTGTTCCAAAATAACATCACAAACTTCGAGAGCCGAAACATCACACAATACCTCATCTTTGAAGGGCTTGATGTCGTATGAAAGTCGACACTGTTGGCTGATGCGGAGATCGCTTCCTTGGCGGAGCCATCCAATGGTGTAGGGTTGTGGGTGCGGTGTTGTTGGCAGGGCCAACCGCTTGAGGACCTTTGCTAAGATGAGGTTCTTTTGGCTACCACTATCAATGATAAAGTGCAGTGGGGTGCCTTTTACCCACATTTGTGAATGGAAGAGGTGATATCCTTCTGCAAGATACCAGATATATAAAATATGCAGAACATAAACAAAATGCTAGAAATGACAGAATAACAGTAAAATATCCAGCATAATCTTCACAATACACAGAAATGATATACGAATAGCAACAGAAATAGCACTTGAATCAGATAGCAATGTTCACAGGCCTCTTCGAGGGGGAAACCTCCAATCGAGCACTGCTCTGTTACAATAATATCCAAGCTAGGTTTCTCATACCCTCGACTCCTATTTATACTAAAAAGAAGCATCTAGAGGAAGATCCTTCTAGAAGCGAAAGCTTCTATTAGGTCTTCTTACATCCGCCTTATTCTATTTTATTGA
>SNQJ01S0011825.1:131812-141832 GCA_010110895.2 Picea sitchensis | reverse complement strand
TGCAGGATTTTGGACCTCAAGGATGCAGAGGCATCGATGGAACCCCTTGGACTCTGGATCGAGTCAGGGAGTGTACCATTGGGATTTGATTATTTTACTGTGATATTAGTGCATCTGATTAGATGATATGATATGGATATGTTTTGAAATGATTTGTTGATGATGCAGGCTGACGATAGCTTGCTTACCAGAGTCACATGTGGAGTAAAGGGGTCACACATGACTACCAGAGATGTTGAGCGAGAGGTGTGGATAGCAGCCCTGCCACAGCCTACTAGCACTCCCACCGTGGCTCAAACTGTAGGTTAATGTTTACCTAGTTCGAGAGGACCCACAATGTCGTGAGGGCAGACTGCGACAGTTGCTCACGATGATTATAAGGGGCATGCAATGAGGTGGGGGACTTATTCCTTAGAGGCCCTTAGTCTCCCACAAGTTCACCTGGCAGAGTTTTGACTCCAGGGGTTTTTGAAGTCTACCAAGTCAGTCAAGAGGTGAGTGGCACCCTTGGAGCACGTAATGCATCCTGAAGGGCATGTCGCGCAAGGGAACATATGAGGCGAGTGGCACCCTTGGAGCACCTAGTGTGTCCTGAAGGGCACGTCGCGTTGTTTGTAATAAATGAATGAACCTAGATGGCCTTAGGATGAACATTGTGTTAAGAATTAAAAAAAAAAAACATCGTCCCTAATAAAATGTCGCTCATCACGAAAATTAAGGCCTAAGTCTAAATTATGCTAGTGGTAAAATTTTATCCCTTTAAAAAATAATAATAATAAAAACAACATAAATAATAATTATACTCTTCATTAAATCTTGTAACACTAAGGCAGTAAGAAATTTAATTTATTCATAAAAAATAAATATGTTGGAATAAAATTTAAAACAAAAAGGGGAATTAATTGTTTTATTATTTTCGATAAATTAAAATATATTAATTAAATGAGAAAAGGTGAAAAGGGGTTAATTTCCACACCTGCCTTTTTGAGTTCTAATTAAAAAGGGGAAAGAGGGAAAATCTAAATATTTAGGAAATTAGGAAAATAGGTAAACATAAAAAGGGAAAATGGGGAACATAAGGGAAAAGGGGGAAACTCAATCTTAGAAAAGTATCTACCATTTAAGAGCTTTCTAATTTAATATGAACTAGCAATTTAATAATAGGGAACGCCATCAAAACCTGTAAGAGAATTTGGGGACACCTAGTAGTGATTCTAGGAGTAACTCTAGGTGGGTGAGGGAAATAAAGATAATTAATTAATTAAAAAAATTAGTTTATGGATGAATGTAGGGGATGGGGGACACTTGTACAGAGAGGAATTTATTTAAAAAAAAATTAATTAAATGAGATTTTAGGAAAGAAAGGGAGTTAAAAAGTCTATATAATGAAGTAAGGAGAATGATGAAGGATCATCTTCTGTTTGCGTAATGTTACGTTGCAGAAATATCTACTTGACTATATTAACATGTGGGAGCTGGGATACCCAGCTCGATGAGGAGTGGTAGCTCGGTCTTGCGAGGCGAGTTGGGAACTAGTCGAAATCTCCGGATAGTGAGTGTGTGGCCCCTTTGCGGCTTGGGGGGCTAAGGGGGAAGATGAGTACCCCTCACATTGGCTGGAAGGTACCGGTGAAGTCTCGATGGTCGACGAGTGGGAGTTACATGGAGTGCGCGAATGTCACTCAGAGCGGACGATCAGGCAACAATACTCTCTTTTCATTTTGTACAGTAGATGTTGTAGGTTTTATGCTTGGATCTGCATGTTGATTAGGTAAGTAGATTGAATGTTTAGATTGATGTGTGAACTTTTCTTAGCCTAGCTCAATGATTGTTGACTCCCATGGCCTTTTTTTTCCCCGCACGTCTTGACCACCTTGCTATGTTGATTGTGACCTTTGTGGTTTTTTAGCCTTTGTCCCTAGCTCACCAGTCCTCGCCTGAGAAGTCGACTAGGAGCCTGATATACGGTTGTCGCTTTAGCATTAAAATACCTATGGATCTCAATGTCCTGCTTTCCTGTGCAAGGATGATGAAGCGTAGGACGAACCCATCCACTGTCTACCTCTGTTGTTGTCCTTGGCAGTTTTTTGTCTTGCGCCTTCTTGCGATTGAATCTCTCTACATTTTTTTTTCATTCTTTTCCACGCAAATTAAGTCCGCGTTGATACATCTCTTGGCAAATTTACTATGTGGTTTTTGTGTATTTTTACATTTGGTCTGCCCAATAACTCTTCCATTTATTACTTAAAGGAAGATTTGCTCTACTTTTTTTTTATATACCTCTCGCCTAAGAATTTCCTATATGTTTTACCTTGACAACGCTTTAATTAAAAAACATCTTCCTTTCTCAAATGCTAGGCATGATTGATCATCCTTGCCTTTGTCTGCGATTGAATTCTTGGCTGAGTTCTTGAACCACGAATTCCCAACCAATCTTTTCAGTGTTGACATATGCGAATTTATGCTCTGCTTTGGGATAGAAAATCGTTGATTTCTCTCCATTTTCCTGGTATAGTGAACGTAAATTTGTTAACCGTAATCTTATGCAAATTTTAACCAATGTGAATTATTGACGGTAGACTGTAAATTATAGCAAATGTAAATCTATCAACAGTAATTGTATGCATATTTTTAACGATTGTAAATTTATTGACAGTAGATTGTAATCAGCCAATTTTATGTTCCTACTGTATATTACTGATGTAGTGTAAAATACTTCATGGTTATGTTCACCTGAAGGGGTTTTGTATAGCCGCATAAGATAGTCATGAGAACAACATATTTTATCACATAGATTTTTATTACCACAAATTTTTTTTTACTGTCACAAATTTTTCTCTCACGATTGTTACTGTTTAGTTAATGTTGCACACAACGATAACACTACTCACATAATGTTTACACCTAACACTGATTCACCATGTTTCCACCCAACGATAATGCTAGTCGCACAACATTTACACATAGTCCTTTAAATGCATTCATGGATAGCGATATATTGGCTTGTTGAGTAGCGATATATCTGGGTGCAACAATATAATTTAATGGCATTTTCACCATGTTTACCCGCAACATCAATATTGTTTCCCCCATGTTTACACCGGGAAGTTATGAATCCATCCAGCCTGCCAATTCAATGCATTTATAATGGTTTAGCCATGTTGCGTAACTGTGAATTTACTGTAAAATAAAACACTAATGCTGTAGACCACAACTGGTATTCAAGTCTGAGCATGAATAAATTTTGTGGACTGGTAGCTATTTATTATGGCGTGACTGTGGTTGTTGAAGTTGATTAGCATTGATTTTATCCCTTAGGCAGCGATACCATTATTTTTTTTACATGCAGGCATTTACCATTGTCATAGTCAACGATTTACCATTCATTCAATCTTTATACAACAGTTGGCACAATGTATTTCTGAGTGGGATGAGTCTGTATTCAATTAGTTGGATAGAAAATTTATTGAATGAATGGGTAAGTTTCCATTGCGTTGATAATGTAGCTTAAACCCATTTCTGTTCATAAATATTGCTAATTTGGTTAACTCGTTCTGCTATAGATAACTATCAAAGATATTGGTTAAATTCCTTTCTCTTTAAATCAAATTAGCGGAACGTTAAGAATAATGATGGAGTTAAAATATTATCGCAGATTAAACCTTTATTCACGATATTTCCTTGTGAAATTGTGACTTTCCTTATCATAAATTTCTATCTTCAATTACTTACCAACAAGGATGGACCAATAAGCATGTTTGAAAAGGGATTGTGTACTAATTATAAAAGAGTAGTTGAAAAAGGAATGTTTTTTTTTTTTTTTTTTAATTTAGTAATGAAAAGGAATGCTTACTAAAATAGTAAGTTCAGTTCAAAAAGGATGATTCCTAAATGGTGAGTTTTAGTTGATAAAGGAAGGGATTTAATTATTAAAAACAAGTTGGGTTTAAAAAGGATTGGTCAATAAGTGAACCCTTAGAGTTGTTCCACTCACCTTGTATTCAAATTAAATCACTCGTGACCTTATTTTGGAAGTAACTTCTCCAAGAAGTATTTGATTAAACCTTCTCACTTATTTTAGTATTTTCACTACTTACATATTCAATAGGAATTTCAAGGAAATAATGCCAAAGACTCCCTTGTTTATTGATGTTTCTCTTAGGAACTACCTTGAGAAAAATGCTTAGTTAGTTTTAATGACTTAACAAGCATTTCTTTTAATGATTCCACCTTGTTAAATTATGTTAATATTTCACGAGAAATTATATTATGACTTGTGTACCATTAATTTTAAAGTCGGTGCATGTTGCGCGACCCCAAGAAAAGTTTTAGATGATGTACATCAAGAAATCCTAATTTGTTTGACTCAGGCCCTTTATATTCTGCAAGTTAGGGAGAAGCCTTTTTAAACCTTGCACAAAAGTAGAAATTTATAAAAATAAAAATAAAAAAATAAATAAATAAATAATTTAGTTCTTTTACCAGTTGTACATCGAAGGAGTCATACCAGTCGGGGATGTCACATGTGGTATCAGAGTGGGATCAACTCGCGACTGGGGATCGCTACAACTTTCATTGATATGATTGATTATTATGTTACTAATTACATTGACTTATATTAGTATAGGTAATCATGGTTAGAGGAAGTCATGGAGGCAGACGACGGGGTGGTAGGGGAGGTCGCGCGACATCTCCAGTAGCATCCATGCCTGAGGGGTATAACCCCCAGGGAGACAAGAAGGTTCTCGGATAGGAGTAGATAACAGTGGGTGATGTAGTTAGAATGATGAGATCTTTTCAGTGCATGTCTAAGGCATTGATCAGCCATTTGGATAGAAATGAGGCTAGGGCATCGGCACCCACTCAGGTTCCACCGTGTGCTCCGGTCAGTACTGGTAGCATTCATCGTGAACTCAAGAAGGTCAAATTCCCCAAGTTCTTTGGTGCCCCAAATGGCGCAGCTGCCGAGGCATGGTTGAAGAACATGGCGATGTGCTTTGCACTTCGCGATTATACCTCCAACATGAAGGTCCACATGGCAGTCTTTCAACTGAAGGGGAGCACTCTTCTATGGTGGAAGATGCTCCTACCGCAACTGAACATGGCCGTCAAAGACGTGTCATGGGAACTGTTCGAGGAACGGTTCTAGGAGAGATACATTTCAGAGGAATTCATTGAGCATGAGCGCAACGAGTTCAATGCCTTACGACAGGGCAGTCATACGTTTCCCGAGTACGAGGCCTGTTTTATGGAGCTGCTCTGGTATGCTCCACACCTTAACACTAAGAAACTTAAGGTCAACAGTTTCATGTTCAATCTTAAAGGCAGCATACGTGCAAAGGTTAGGATTTTGATGCCTCAAACCTTGCATGATATTGTCCAAAAGGCCCTCATAGTGGAGGAGGATCTTATCAGTGTGGGTCAGAGCAGGACTCCAGCGAGACCAACAAGGTAGGTGTCATCTAGAGCACAGCAGCATCAGACACCAGCCAGACATATGCCGGGATATCGTGGCTTCCATAGGGGATCCACTTTCACTACAACTCGACGCCCCAACAACTGACACCTTATCGAGGACCACAACATCAACAACAGCGTCAACCGTAGCAACAACAGTTTAGGCATGTTCAACAAACAAACTAGGATTCCAGGCTGGTGGGTTGTCATCTTCTATTTCAGGTACCGGGACTACTGGGCCGAAGAAGGGGTGTTTGACATGTGGGGAGCCACACTACCAGCGTGATCGCTCGGTGGAGAGGACTAGAGCGTTCGAATCGACTGGACCCACTACCGTGGGAGATATGGGCAAGGCCCATCAGATTCATGCAGCGGTGAATAACCGCCAGGCAGAGCATCAGTCGACTTTGCTCGAGATGACAGGTACCGTTGCTAACCAGACCCTTAGTATTTTGATAGATCCTGGTGCTACCAAGAGTTTCATTTCTAGTGCAGCGCTAAAAAGGATTAAGGTAAAGGCAATCGAACAAGACGAGTTTAGCTTCGTAGAGATGGCCTTGGGAGCCAAACAAAGAGTTGGAGGAAAGGTTAAGGGTTGTATCCTTAAACTAGGAGAGTTTGTCACAAGGGCCAGCCTATACGTCACGATCCTAGGATCTTATGATGTTGTGATTGGTATGGTCTGGTTGGAATTACATGAGGCAATACTCAACTGTAAGATGAAACGGTTGAGCTTGGTCGATGATGAGGGACAGAGACATGTGATTGTATGGAAGAACCAAGGAATATCCCTGAGGTTCATTTCTTCCTTCCAGCTTCGGAAGAGCATGCACAAGAGATGTAATCTTTATGTGATCCTTGCGTTAAATGAGAAGGGAGTAGCAGAATGTCTAGAACACCTTCCGATGGTGAGAGAGTTTGCAGACATCTTTCCAAAGGAGTTACTTGGGATGTCGCTGGAGAGGGAATTGGAGTTTATGATAGACCTAAAATCGGGGACTGAACCGATAGCAAGGACACCTTATTGGATGTCGGACCCAGAGTTACAAGAGTTGAAAATGCTACTGAAGGAGTTGTTGGACCTAGGACTGATACATCCAAGTGTGTCACCGTGGGGTGCGCCTATTATTTTCATATGAAAGAAGGATGGGTCATGGAGGCTCTGCATTGACCACTGTCAATTGAACAAGGCCAGGATCAAGAATCAATATCCATTGCTGAGGATTGATGATCTATTCGATCAAATGAAAGGCATGATGGTGTTCTCCAATATCGATTTGTGATCAAGGTATCAC
The DNA here is from genome assembly GCA_010110895.2 of Picea sitchensis. NCBI lineage: Eukaryota > Viridiplantae > Streptophyta > Pinopsida > Pinales > Pinaceae > Picea > Picea sitchensis. The sequence continues at coordinate 135,080 of SNQJ01S0011825.1, read as the reverse complement.
CAGTTATGGATAAAGGAGGATGACATCCCTAAGACCACCTTTAAGACGAGTTTTGTGCATTACGAGTTTACTGTTTTACCATTTGGACTGACAAACGCCCCAGGGGTGTTTACGAGTTTGATGAATGGGGTGTTCCACGAGTACTTGGACAAGTTTGTCCAAGTATTCATTGACGATATTTTGATCTAATCGTGGATGATAGAGGAGCATGACGAGCACTTGCGCTTGGTACTACAGTGTCTGCCAGAGAAAAATTGTATGGGAAGTTGTCTAAATGCTCTTTTTATCAATCGAAGATTCACTACTTAGGGCATGTCATCTCTGCCGAAGGCATCGTCGTGGATCCAATGAAGGTCAAGGCTATTATGAAATGGCTTGCACCGATGAATGTCCCTAAAGTATGTAGCTTCATGGGTTTAGAAGGATACTATTGACGGTTCGTCGAGGGATTTTTGAAGATAGCAAATCCGATCATGGAGTTGTAGAAGAAGAACAAGAAGTTTGTTTGGACCGAGAAATGTGTGGAAGCATTTTGGAGGCTCAAGGAATTGTTGACAACAACACCGATACTAAAGGTCCCTGACATGGACGCTGACTTCTTAGTATGCACTAACACATCCAGGGAAGACTTAGGTGGGGTCTTGATACAAGACGGACGAGTGATCACTTACATTTCGAGGAAACTGAGAAGGCATGAGGAGAACTACACGACGCACGATTTGGAGTTGTTAGCCATCGTATATGCCTTGAAGGTTTGGAGACACTACCTTGTTGGATGAAAATTTGAACTGAAGACTGACCACTATGGACTACAACACATCTTTACGCAAAGCGACCTGAACGCACGACAATAACGTTGGTCAGAATTTCTTAGCGAGTATGACTTCGAGATTACTTACATAAAAGGAACAGTGAACTGATAGGAAAATGCATTGAGTTGGAGACCACGCATCTTTTCGGTGTTGTCTCTTCAGATAAATCTACGTGAAAATATTCTAACTTTACAGTGTGATGATGACTGGTACAAAGAGGTCGAGGGTTTTATCAGACAAAACACAATGATGGTACCACGATTTGAAGGATTTTCATTTGATAGCGATGGTTTATTGAAATTTAAAAATTGTATCTATGTAATGCCGAATGACGAGTTGAGGATGTTGATCCTGAGTGAGGCTCATAGAGAAGTTTACATGGCTCACTCGGGAGTCACGAAGATGACGGCAGACCTTAAACCCTTATTCTTCTGGAAGGGAATGAAGGAAAACATAGTCAACTATGTGGCCAGATGTCTAGAATGTCAGCAGGTAAAGGCTGAACATAGACACCCAGCAGTTTTACTACAACCACATGCTATTCCGGAATCGAAATGGTAGGTTATTTCGATGAATTTTATTGTTGATTTGCCACTGACGGCAAGGAGACATGACTTGATTTTTCGTAGTAGTAGACACTCTGACAAAAATTGCTCACTTTATTCCCATGTGTTTGATGTATCAGGCACCTGACATAGCTATAGTTTTCATTAGTGAGATTGTGAGGCTGCATGGCATGCCTAAGAGGATTATATCTGATCGAGGATCAATGTTTACTGGACGATTTTGGACAAGTTTCCAAGAGGCCTTGGAACCCAACTTAACTTTAGTACTACGTATCACCCGGAGACTGACTGGCAGATCGAACGAATGAACCAGACCTTGGAGGACATGTTGCGCATGTACATGATGGACCAAAAAAGCATCGAGAATATTTCTTGCCACTAGTTGAGTTCACTTACAACAAAAGTTACCAGAGCACCATTAATATGGTGCCTTTCGAGTTTCTTTACGGGCGACCATGTCAGACGCCTTTGAATTGGAATCGGCTTGAGGATAGGGTCCTAGTGGGACCAAAAGCAATCCAAGAAATGGAAGATAAAATGAAAACAATAAGACAAAGGATTAAAGAAGTGCAGGATTGACATAAGAGTTATGCCAATGCGCACCGTGTCGACCGTAGTTATGAGGTCAACGATCGAGTCTTCTTGCGGGTTAAACCGCATAAGGGTTCGATCAAGTTTGGGAAGGGAGATAAACTGTATCCTAGGTTCATGGGACCTTTTGAGATTGTGGAGAGAAAGGGGCACGTGGCTTATCAACTAGCCTTGCTTGATTCTTTGAGGCGCATGCACGATGTTTTTCATGTATCTGTTTTGAGACATTATATTAGTGATCCTCCACATGTTATTGACATGAGTTCCTTACAGGTGATGGACAAGGGGGTGATCATGGCTGAGTCGATCCGCATCTTGGATCATCACGTTCGATAGCTACGACGTCGAAAAATAGAGCAGGTCAAGGTCTAGTGGGACAATTATAGTCCGCACTTGGCGACCTGGGAGGACGCATATTATATGCGCCAACATTTTTCATTTTTGTTTGATAGGTAGACATATGATACTGTGATACACTTTATTTCGACATTTAGGGGTGTATGTAACATCCTGCTCTGGCGCACTAAGCGAACTTATTCTTTGAGGACACTTTCTCGCAAGTGATCAGGGTTATTATGCTATTAAATTTTTTTATTTTGATTATGAGGCATTATGGGTTGATGACATGTTGTTTTACTGCATTGACATAATCATGTTCTATTGACTCGGTTTACTGAGTGTGTAGGATTTTGGACCTCAAGGATGTAGAGGCATCGATGGAACCCCTTAGACTCTAGATCGAGTCAGGGAGTGTACCATTGGGGTTTGATTGTTTTACTGTGATATTAGTGCATCTAATTAGATGATATGATATGGATATGTTCTGACATGATTTGTTGATGATGCAGGCTGATGATAGCTTGCCGACTAGACTCACATGTGGAGTAAAGGGGTCACACACGACTACCCGAAATGTTGAGGCAGAGGTGTGGACAACAACCCTGCCACAGCCTACTAGCACTCCCGTCGTGGCTCGAACTGTAGGTTAACGTTTACCTAGTTCGAGAGGACCCACAATGCCATGAGGACAGACTACGACAGTTGCTCATGATGATTTTAAGGGGCGTGCAATAAGGTGAGGGCCATATTCCTTAGAGGCCCTTAGTCTCCCACAAGTTCACTTGGCAGAGTTTTGACTCCAGGGGTTTTTGATGTCTACCATATCAGTCAAGAGGTGAGTGGAACCCTTGGAGCACGTAGTGCGTCCTGAAGGGCACGTCGCGCAACGGAACAGATGAGGCGAGTGGCACCCTTGGAGCACCTAGTGCGTCCTGAAGGGCACGTCATGTTGTTTTTGAT
>SNQJ01S0011825.1:107210-117383 GCA_010110895.2 Picea sitchensis | reverse complement strand
AAAAAAAAAAAAAAAAATGGTTTTAAGGATTTAAAATAGTATTTTTGACGTTCTGTGTGACATGTACATAAAAATTATTATTTTTATTAATATTTTAATAATAATTAAAAAATATGTCCCCGAGGTGTAGGACAGTTGGTGACAGAGTGTGTTGTTAAGCTACTCCGTGATGTTAAAGTCACTGGTTAAGGGTTGGTGTGGCTCAGGCCGGGTGCGATCCTCGGGTGATTTTGACGGCTTAGATGCCCGTGAGTCGCGGTTTCTCAAACCACAGGTTAATCGCCGCACAAATTAACAAACAAAAAAAAATAATTAAAAAATATGATAAAAAAATGAAAAACAAATTGTTTAACAAACTTGAAAGCATTTACAAGAAATCTCTTAAGAAAATTGGAATTAAAAAAAAAATGGATATAGAAATGTGGGTCGCGATTTTGTCATTGCTTAAAAGACCTATGAAATAATAATGATTAACCTTTAAAGAAAATGGAATAGCTCACATAAAAAATATATATTAAATTTGAGAAAAAATACCGTATAAAAGATTATTCAAATTGAAAAGTTTTGTTTTCTTATACTATTGTCTAATTCTTGATGATTTTGTAGAGTTAAGAGAGAAAATTTAAGGGTCATCATTTTTTATGAAATTTCATCGCCAGAAAAGTGGAAAAAGTGAAACACATTAGCATGCTCTTACCCACCATAACCGGATCACTTACATGAAAATGTCCTCAAAGAATATGTTAATAAAAATGCGCTCAGTAGAATGAGATGTTAGATACACCCCTCTTGTTTTAAACTTTTTCTTGAAGTTTGTACAATATATAAATGCAAGTAAGTAAGTGTATATGACATAAAACTATATGTCTAATCTATCAAACAAGTAAAGAAACTATTGACGCATCTCATATGTGTCCTCCTAGGAAGGTGAGTGTGGACTATAGTTGTCCCACTAGACCTTGACCTAATCGACTATTCAACACCATAGCTATCGAATGCAATGGTCTAGATTGTGGATTGGCTCCTCCATGAGAGCATCCTCGTCTAGAAATGACAAAGAACTCATGTCAATAGCATGTGATAGATCACTAATTTAATGTCGTAAAATAGATACATGAAATACATCATGCATACGCCTCAAATAATCAGGCAAGACTAGTCAATAAGCCACGGGTCATTTCTTTTGTACAACTTTGAAAGGTCCCACAAACCTAGGAGTGAGTTTAACACCCTTTCCAAACTTGATCGAACTTTTGTGCAGTTTTATCTACAAGAAAACTCTATCGCCAACTTCATAACTGTGGTCAATGCGATGCACATCAACATAACTCTTATGTCGATCCTACGCTTCTTTAATCCTCTTTCTTATCGATTGCATCTATTCTTCCATTTCTTGGGTCACTTCCAGTCTCACTAGTACACTATCCTCAAGTCAATCCCAACTCAAAGGCATCCAACATGGTCTCTCGTAAATGAACTTAAACGGTGCCATCTTAATCGTACTCTTGTAACTTTTGTTTTATGCAAACTCTACCAATGGTAAGAATTATTTCCAACATTTTTGTCGATCCATTACATACATATGCAACATATCCTCTAAAATCTAGTTTGTTCTCTCTATCTGTCCTTCTATCTATGGCCGATACGTTGTATTAAAATTCAGTTGCGTTCCCAATGCTTCTTGAAAAATGGTCCAAAATTGTCTTGTAAACATTGATCCTCGATCGAATCTGATCCTTCTTGGTACACCATGTAATATCATAATCTTGCTGACAAATACTTTAGCTATCTATGGCACCTCATACATCGTATGTACTGGAATAAAGTGTGCACTCTTCGTCAAAGTGTCAACTACCATGAAAATCGAATCGTGCCTCCTTATTGTCAATGGAAATTCCATAATAAAATCCATCGAAATGACCTCCCATTTCGATTAAGGAATAATGTGTGGGTGTAACAATCCTGCTGGATGTCCCTGTTCAGCCTTCACTTGCTGAAATTCTAGACATCTCACCACATAGCTAACTATGTCCGGTTTCATTCATTTTTAGAAGAATAAATTCTTAAATTCCACCTTTATCTTCATGACTCCCAGATGAGCCATATACACTACTCAATGTGCTTCACTGAAAATCAATTTCCTCAGTTCATCATTAGGCGGTACATATATTCTTCCATTATATTTCAATAATCTGTCATTGTCAAATGTATAACCTTCAAACTTCAGTACCATCATGGTATTTTGTCCAATATTATCCTTAAATTCTTAGTACCAGGCATTGTCGATCTATAAATCTAGAGTCTTTTCTTGAAGATTCGTCTTAAGAGTTATTACCGAGAATATGTATGGTCTTTGAGGGTAAAAGCATGTTAATGTGTTTCACTTTTTCCACTTTTATGGCTATAAAATTTTATAAAAAAGGATGAACCTGAAATATTTTCTCTTAACTCCACAAAATCATTAAGAATTAGACTATAGTATAAGAAAACAAAACTTTTCAACTTGAATAAGCTTTTATATGGTATTTTTTCTCAAATTTAATATATATTTTTTATGTGAGTTATTCCATTTTCTTTAAAGATTAATCATTTTTATTTCATAGGTCTTTTAACCAATGACAAAACCGTGACCCCCAATTTCTATATCTGTTTCATTTTTTTAATTTTAATTTCTTTAAGAGATTTCTTGTAAATACTCTCAAGTTTATTACACAATTTTTTTTTTTCATTTTTTTATCATATATTTTAATTATTATTAAAGTATTAATAAAAATAATAAATTTTATGTGCATGTCAAAGAGTGACCCAAAAAATTATTATTTTAAATTCTTAAAATCATTTGTTTTTAATATAAGTTTGCTAATAACATATAAAGAAATATTAAAATCAAATTTTGATTTTTTTTTAAATATATTTTGAATTTTTGTAATAGATAATTTAAATAAATTTATAATAACATATTTTATATTATTAAAAATATAATATATAAATATAAAATAATTTAAAAAAAAAATTTTAAATTTATGTATTCAAAATCCACTCATCAAAATTTATATTGTAGAAATTTTTTAACAAAAGATGCAAACAATTCATATATTTATTAAAGCCATAAAAGTGGAGATCTTCATGAAAATTGGTTGCATTGAGAGAGTTACAGTGCCAAACCATTTACCATAGAACCCGAACCTAAAACCTAGGTTCGATATTGATAAGTTTGGTGCACATACCATCGGTCGTGGAAAGTCGTTCTATTAATGTATTCGCTCGAAACTTCCTATTTGATATATTCGCTAGAAGAAATTCCATAGCGAATTGAGTGGCACGAGTTCGCTAAAACGCATTTGTATATGTAGAAGGCCTTCGTTCGAAGGCATTTCAGAACTAGAACGAGTTCTTACATGGAAGGAGTTCGGTCGAACTTATCTATATATAATTGTGTGGAAGGTTTTCACTCTTTTTTTAATAAAAGATTGATTGTATATATTATTAAATATAGTCAAGATATTATGTATATATAATTGTGTGGAAGACTTTCTTTTTTTTTTGGAATAAAAAAATGATTATATATTATTAAATATAGTCAACATATTATGTATATATAATTGTGTGGAAAGTTTTGGTTGATTTTAAAAAAGAAATATGAATTTTATATATTATTTACTAAATATAATTCAACATATAATAATATTATATATAATTATATGAAATTTTTTACTTAAATTTTTAAAGAAATATCAATTTAATATATTGATTATTAAATATAGTTCAACATATAATATAATAAAATAATATTATATAGATATATTTTTAATTATATTTCACCATCATTACTTTATTATATATATTTTTTATTATTCTATACTATTATTAATAAGGCTATTAGGTAGCATATATTTCCTGAATATAATAATGAAATTATTGTTTAAGGAGATAGGGAGAGAAGAAGTAGACATGAAATGGAATGAAAGTATTGTTTAAGGAGATAGGGAGAGAAGGAGTAGACATGAAATGACTAGATGGCAAAAATATTTATTACAATAAATATTGGGGGAAGTGAAGGCAACAATAAGACTTCAAAGTTTTTGGCCAATAAGGTATCAGATAAATGAGATTTAAAATTAAAAATTAATCATTATTTTTTAAAACTTTAGATAAAGGGGTATATATTTTATGGTCAACCATGAACTAATAGAAAGTCAAACCTAACTCAACACTATGTAACTACTTTTATATAATATAAATATTTATATTATTATAATGATATCTGTTATTATAATGATATATAAACATAATTATCAATATATGTATTATTATAATGAAAACAAAATTTATTATTTAAAAATGATAACTTATTAAAAATAATAACTTGTTGCTTTTTAAAATCAAAGTCAATTAATTTTGTTTTATTTTATAAAAATATATTTGAATGCCATGTCATTAACATATTATTAAATTAACAATCCCATCACAATTTCAATTTAGGATATATTACTAAATAACAATCCCATCACAATTTCATTTTATAATGTTACTAACATAAACAAGACATAATTAATAGAGACTTTGTAATTATTGAAAGAATGAACTAGTTGATAGAAATGGTAGTTATTGATTTTTTCAAAATTAGTGAAATTTACTACAAATGAAAAATAAATTATTATTTTCAAATGTTAAATTTAGTATATTTTAAGAAGACAGTGAAAACTTACCAAATAAACATGACTCTACTAATAAAAATGGTAATTGTTGATTTTGTGAAGAACAAATTGTGACAAGTATAGTGAAAGTAATTTTTTTCTTTCTGTCATATTTAATATCTTATAACTAATGAAGGAAAAATGGTCAAATATGACAAAGAGAGTGTTTCCAATCAAGCAAGTAATTAGTCAACAATATTTCCTTTATAAGAACAAAATTACTTTATATTTTAAAGAAATATTAATTGTTAGCATTATGAATAGGATATTTTTCTAAATTAACGCTTTTATAATGTTACTAACATAAACAAGAAACAACTAATAGAAACTTTGTAATTACTGAAAGACTAAACTAGTAGTATAAATATGATGAATTAATAGAAATGGTAATTATTGATATTTTCAAAAATTAGTGAAAATTAATACAAATGAAAAATAAATTACTATTTCCAAATGTTAAATTTAGTATATTCTAAGTGGAGAATGAAAAATTACCAAAATATGATAAACATGACTCTACTATTAAAAATGATAATTGTTGGTTTTGTGAAGAACAAATTGTGAAAGTACATAATTTTTTTTTTCTTTATGTCGTATTTAATATGTTATAAGTGATGAAGGAAAAGTTTCCAAGTATGAAAAATAGAGTGTTTCCAATATAGCATGTAATTACTGATTTTCATAAATAATCATGTGTGATTACAAGTGGAGAAAATTTCTTTCCTTTAATACAAGATGGGAAATATTTATTTTTCTACTCTTGCTCATGAAAAATTTCTTCAAATTGGAATTTTAAGGTGCTGCAATCATAAAAAGAATCTCATTCACACTATTTGATTTTTTTTCATTAGTTGTACCAAAAGTGAGAGCATTTTCTGCAAATCCTTGCACCTTAGCATTGTAAACTTGCACTTTATTTGGTTTCATTAACTATAATGTATGTTGGATTGATCCCATAAGAATTCTATTTTAACTTGAATATTCAATATTTTATATAATTTTAAGTGATGGTTTTATATAATATGAATGTAGGATATAGTAGAAAATTGTGCAAAGATGGGGAGCCAATCTAGGAGAAAAAATAAATCAGCTCGCAAACATCCTCGGTTTGTTGAGGAAGAAAGGAATGCAAAAAGAAGAATAGGGAATAACAACCAACAACAAGCATCACATGAAAACCAACAAAACATCATGGACACTACTACAGAAGGAGATCAAGATCAAAGATCCAACATTTTGAGCCAGAATCTTCAATCCCAATGTGATACTCCTATGTAATATCATATCCAAAACTTAGATGTTTTGGGAGGAGAGGGAACATCTAGTCGAAGATCAAGTACATAAATGCAAGATGGAAGATGTGATATTTTTTTTGAGTGAGAAGAAACAAGGAGGAGATCCAGTTTACCAAGATATATACCAATGACCCTTCCATAACCTTCTCATAGTTAGATTGATGTTGGAGAGAATATGGTCGGCCACACTATTCGACACCATATAATTAAGATGTACCAAGAATATGTTTCAACCAAATCTTCAGTTTCTCAAACCCAACTTCTCACATGCTTATTGAGAACAAAGGAGATGAGACCCGTATTATGTTTTCTTGGCATTAATCAAGGTGATAAAAATAAGGTCTCATATATAGTGCTTAATAATATTAGGTCATCATATGACTTAATTGGTAGCAAAATGCGCACAAAGGACCATAGAGTTGCTCGAAGAGCTATTATGAATGAAATTATAAGTAAGAAGACATCCAATAAAAGGTTGGTCACTGCAACTTCAAAGGAACTTAATATTAGTAGAAGAACATTGACAAGAAGGATTGCAAGTAGATAACAACTTGAAACCATAAACCATAACCTTAATTGGTCAATAGTGTGCAGGGGTCCTAGAAATGAAAAAAATTCAAATGAATGGTGCAACATGATAGTTGAATTTTGGAATGAAAATTCCATAGTTTCATTAAATAGAAGAGATGTCTTGACACACAGATTATCTCGTGGTGTTACGGAGGAGCACCAAAAACACTTACTAGAAATTTCACAAACTAAGTTATTCCACAAGTTCCAAGATGCAAACCATGATATTTTCATTGAGAAACGAACTTTTGAGGCAATAAATCATTGGTATATATGGCCCAACAAAGTTCGTGACACATGTGGTTGTAGGTACCATGTGGAATTCAACTATTATTATGAATTTTTTTCGTAATTATAGGTTACAATTCCAACCTGCAAATGAAGCCCCTCCATTACATGTCACAAAATTCATCAAGACTCTACTATGTGAAAGGGGAGGAGGGAATTTTTATAATATGAAGTGTGTTAAACATAAATGTGACAACTGCCTTAATTTAAAGAAATGGAAGAATTGTGCACAAGATTATTTAGATTATCTGATTAAAAGGAAGATGTTCAAGTATGTTACAATTTATTTATCTCATAGAGGTGAATCAAGAAGGATTGACTTGGTTGAAGATGAAGTTCCCATCAAAGAATTCATCAATACATTTAAGACCAATCAAATTTATAAGTATGTCCAGCATAGCCACACAACAAGATGACAAGACTTACAATTTTGAGCTAGTAGAGACACTTTTCCATTTGGTGTTGTAATATATGTTGTTGACTTTGCAGAGAACTACACCTTTTCTCCACAAAAGGAAATACAAATCCAATATTACCATTTAGAACAAGTTACAATTTTGGTCCATGTATCTTATAGGCATGCAAAGGAACACATAGATGGAAGACAAAGCACACCAGAACAACAAATAGTGATAAAAGAGGTTCCTTTTTATGTTAGTGATGATTCAGAGCATGATACACTTTTTCTGCAAAACTCTTTCAACATATTCTTTGATTCTCTTATAAAGGATAGAGGTGTCACATTCAAAGAACATTTGGTCTGGTTAGATGGTTGTGCAAGGCAATTTAAGTTGGCAAGATCATTTTACTAGTTGTGTCGAATTCATCATAACATCAAAATTATACATTCATGGAGCTTTTTTGAAAGTGGTCATGGAAAAGGAGAACATGATGGAGTTGGGGCTTGTATTAAACGAGCCCTTATGAGATACTAATCCGGTTTTATGCTAATATGATGCAAGATGCAAAAGGTGTTGTTGATTTGTGTACACACAATTTGTGTCATGGGCTTGATGATAGGAGTGATAAGTTTGTTTCTAGGTTCTATTGGCATATAACTGATGTTGATTGTGAGCATTCTTATAGATGTAAAATTGTACCAAGTACAAGGTCTCTTCATTATATTATAAGCATATATCACATTGATTGGGTTTTACATGTTAGGGATCATTCTTGCTATCATGCATATTGCATAGGGGATGAATTCCAAGAGACATGATTAAATGTAGAACAAGGGTTTGTTGAAGAATGGAGACAAAGTATGTTAGGACCTTTAGATCGTGTTGGTCCAACTCAGGTGCTCCTTCCAACATAAGATAAAGATGAGGGCCCCCAATTCTCTCCAGACGATGATATTATTTCTAGATTAGTAAAAGAAGGTATGCATGCATGTATATATATTTTTAAATAGTTAAATATATCGAATTGATGGGTATATTTAAATTTTATATTGTGACTATATAGAAATTGAATTTAACATGTTTTTTTAAGTTTCAAATATGTATAAATTGTCATACATGTGATGCATTTGTTGTTATAGCACCTCCTGACAATGTTGAAAACATTGACTATTATTTGTTACGATGTACTACTATTAAATGCAAATTGCTGGATAACGAAATTGATAGTGATGGCCAAGACTTTGAGAGAGGCTCTGTTATTCTCAAGGGGAAGTACTTTAAGCAAGTGGACAACAATAGGACTCGAAATATGTTTGAAGAATATGAGCCACATATTGTGGTTATGCAATACAACCATCATGTAATTGCTACTCATTTGCCATTGTCGTTAATGAAATGACGTGGAAATCGATGTCAAAGATGGAAGTTGGGACTACATGATCATGAAAGTGTATTGAAGGTCCTTTCATTCAGAGTTGATCCTACTATGTAGAAAGTCTCATGTATGATCAATTTAAGTTGACATATAGTATTTAAATAAAATAGAATGTAAGAAATTTAGTATAATAAAATATTATGATCATAATTTTTAATGAAGTTGGTTTTGCACTTTCTTTTTGTTTAAATTCATAAAGTTTATGCAAATTGTGAAATCTCATGTATTCTAAATATAGTTTTATTTCATAAACACTTTTTATTATTCAATCTTTTTAAACTGAATTTATCCATATCCCTATCAATATTATGGGCTTATTAAATACCATTAAACTTTAAGCATTTATTTCTTAGATTTTATGTGACGCTTACATTCAAATTGATTTTTTAGAATATTTTAATTGTGTTAAAATTTAATTAATATAGTGTGCACTATAATTACAAAATTCTTAACAAGATTGAGTTTATATACATATAATAATATATTTTTAAGGTCAAAACCAAGCTAGCCATTAAATTGGTGTATGAGACTCCTTTACTCAGTGATTTGATTTGACTACTAAAGTCTATAGAGGTTTTGATTTGTCTGTTAAATTTTAAGGAGATATACATACCCTACCTCTTTAGAACTGAACCTATAACCTCTTAAAAAGAAAAACTTATTCTTAACCAATAGATTCACTTAGAACCAATAGACCTACTTAAATTATATATAAAAACATGTAAACATATATATATATATATATATATATATATATATATGATAATTGAAGTAGAAAATTTAAATTCTTCTAAAATTAATTAAATAAAAAATTAAAATATACTTTTCCTCAAATGAAAATTTAAATTTAATTAAATAAAAATAAAATTATTATCCATTTAATATACATTGGAAGTTGAAATCTTTATGTATGTAAATTTGTCCTTTAAAAAGTATACAGTAGAAAACACATATACAGTAGAAAACACAATTAAGTACACGTGTAAAAGCAATAATAATATGTACACGTATAAAAGCAATCTTATCAAACAAGAAACAATAAAATTCACTAGATTCACTGCTATCATCATCGATAGAATGAGTAGTATCATCTCTAGGTTGAGTATTATCATCAACGGGGTATAAAACTCGTCTAGTAAAAGTTAAACCCTGTCAAAAAAAAATATTGAATTAACAATTAACATATACACATACATTTAGGTATAAATTATTGAAAAGTAAAAAAATTAAATATTTTTGACATGTTCAAGGTTTTTGTTATCTATTGATTATCATTTATGTGTTAATTAGAATTAGAGTCAAATGAATATGAATTAGGAGAATATTTGCAAACTTGTAAATGATATTTATAGAAAGTACAATTATTGATTAATAAAAATTTCTAAACATAATTTAAAAAATAAAATAATAAGAAAAATAATTTTGAATAAATTAATTTTTATATTAAATTTTCAATTACCTAAGTATTGGTGAAATTTCTAAACATA
>SNQJ01S0011825.1:96768-107147 GCA_010110895.2 Picea sitchensis | reverse complement strand
TATTTAATTGGAAATGGAAATAAATGATTATTTATTTAATATTATATATGTTAAAAAATTTGAATGTATAATTAAAATTAAAATTAAATATATTTAGCTATTTTAATGTAAATCTTACCAGTTCAAAATCTGATCGTATTAATATAGTTTCCGAATCTTGTCTCAACATCTCTGGTAAGAGGCAAGGGAATGGGTGGCTTAATAATTTGATCATCACCCACAACAAATGCATTATCTTCCATCTCCATAGTATCACATTGAACCATATCTCTATGTGTAGGCTCATATGGATCATCATACTTGGGTATATGATTGATCTTGATATTTATGTGTAGGTTGTAATCCACTCACCCAATATTGTGCTTGTTGGAAGGACATATGTAAACCTCCACAAATGGCTATATAAGCTGCACCTCTAAAACATGTCATTGGTGGCATCAAATAAAGCATCTGGATTGCCTCTCAAACTCACTAAGTGTTGAAAAGAAATAGGAAAATCATTAGGAATTGTTTCTAGATATTGTGATGGACCACAAGGATGTTTCAATGAAGATGGATAATCATATATATCTTGTAATAATGGTGGGTGAGGAGGATCAGAAGACAATGGTGGATGAATCTTCTCAAAACAAGATTTTGGACCATGTTGTCTAAAAAAATCTTCTTGGTTACTATTAGGAATAATGGGATGATTTGTAATAAAATCATTTAGTTTATGTATGGTAAATAGAATGTTTTTATAAACTCCCTCACAAATAGATCTAATCAGTGCATCTGCCTCAACATGTGCAACATGAGCATATGTATGTGGAGTATCAACACATAATCCTCTGGGGTTTGCAAGTGCACTAGGTCTACGATGAAACTCTGGGCGATATCTTATGTGACCTAAACCCTTACCACCATGGGATGGAGTGCTAGTATAGTCCATTGAAACTCAAAAATAAAATTCCATGTGCAACATTAAAGAAAAATAAATTGGAATCTCATCATTATTTGGAAGACGACCCTAGGCACAAATAAACCTAGGGTAAATAGCAGCATCAATTTGGGGATGTACACACCTAGTAACTCTATATCCTCGAATCCTAGCTTTAAAATCATAATGAGGGAAATCCTCCCACACATTCTCTCATCCAAACTCTCTAGGAGGCTCCCACAACTCCCAAAATTGTGTATCACCACATATGCTCTCTTGCATGGCCTTAGTGATGAGTTGGAACATCCTAGGTTGATCTCGATCAAAGTTTTTTATGCATTGTAGAAGTGATTGCAAACTATTATGCATATGGATTATGTTTTCATAATTATCTTTAGTAAGGAGTATGTTTCTAAGTGTTCCAGACAATGTATTTAATTGGTGTTGAAGGTATGCCCAATGTTGAATGGGGTTATAATCCTNAAACAAAAAATATATAAATTAAAATGTAAAAAAATAATATTTATATTAAAACAATAATTTAATAAATAAATCAATATTGATTGATTTGTTTTTGTTGTCCAATAATATTTCTCTATATGCTTTTAAATAAATTTCTCAAAATCTTTCAACCTTTAATACATGTGGATTTCAGAACAATTTAATAAATATATTCAAACTTCAATTTAAAATGAAAAAACAAAAACAATTTTAAATATTTTATTTTGAATTTCATAGATTAGATTTTTATGGGAGCATTAAAATTAATCAATCCATTTTAACACGGATATTAGTTAATGAAATTTAAAAAATTACAAATTGTTGTTTTAGATGTATTAATTTACATTAATAAATGTTTTGTTAAAAAATAACAATATCTTGACTCTTAATAAATGATTTCAGGTTATAAAGTATATATTATACTACAAAATAATTGTTTATTCAAGTTATAAGCTATATATCCTACTACACATTACTTATTTATTAAAAGAAAATATTCATATATTTAAAATAACAATTTATCAAAAAAAAATTAAAAAAATTACTACACATTATTTATTTATTAAAAGAAAATATTCATATATTTAAAATAACAATTTATCAAAAAAAAATTAAAAAAATTAAATTTTTAAATTTAAGATATTATTTAGTAATAATAAACATGAAACTATTTTTATTTTGATTTGAGAAAAATTATATAATTTAAAATTAAAAATACAAATTTATCATAAAAAATATAGCATAAATTTCAACATTTAATAAACTTAACATATATTTTTTATTCTTTAAAAAATGTGAATCTCAATAACCTTAAATTTTATTTTAATACTTATTGTTAATTTTTTTAATAAATAACAAAATAAATAAATAAATAAATAATGATTTGAAGATACACAAAATAAAATAAAATTGAAACAAATTTATACTTGATATATTGCTTGTTCTTGTAACAAATATATTGCTTGTTCTTGTAACAATTATATTGTGTTTGATTAGTTAAAATTATTTATATAATAATAATAAATATTTATTGAATTAAAAAACTATTTCCCCTAACCTTCATCTAAATTATAATAAAAACAATTTCCCCATTATTATGGAAAAACAAAAACAAGAATCCTACCGCAATCAGAAAATAAAACTCGTGCATTAATATACCCCTGCAATGATTAATGATCTGGCTACATCTCTCTATGGTTAGAAGTCAATCAGGTACTTTTTGGGTTTGGTAAGGTTATACCTCTGGTAAATAGAAACCTCTATGGATGGACTGCCTTGATATTGACTCGGTGACGTGAGTACAATTTCTACAGACGATGTATGTTTGGCCTTAGCTTCCTCCTAGCCGAAATTTACGAGGCCATACATTTAGCATGGATCAATTCGCTTGTCAAGTTGCCCTTTACTACTGCGTCATGAATCGAGGGGTTGAAAGGCAGAGTGAGTAATGGAGTACTTTACTAGTGATAACTAAATCAACATTATATAGATTAAAAGTTTTTTTTTTATATTAAAAATATAAAATAAATTATAAAATAAAAGTTCAAAAAATACATTTATATCTTCCAAAATAACTTATTTAATGAATATTGAGGCAAAGGTTTTGTAACCACTCGGAGTTTGCCAGCACCTCTAATTCAATTGAACGCTTATTGAGCCAGCAGTTATAAGGAATGACAAGGTCTAGTCTGACCGTCTGAACACTGATCAGCTTTGTAAGGGGTGAGAAAAAAGATGTGTGAGAAGGATGAGTTTGGCTGCACCTTAATTGTGGCAGATCGGTTTTGCTACTAAACCTCCAATCATCATATCAGTAGAAAAGAATTATAAAATACAGGTCATATTAAAGAATTATGAAATGAAAAGGATAAATTGTACAAATTTATATTTAAAAAATTTCGTCAATCCTTTCCACTATAGGATACTTACTCAATACAACTCTTTTCCAGCATAGGATACTTACTCAATACAACATTTTAGAAATTTTAGGTATTTAATTTAAATTTATGCACTATATTTAACAAGTATACCATAGACACTACAACTACTTTATAAAGTACTTTATAAAAGTGTAGAACTTCATGAATTTAAATATTTTAAGCAACATGATTTTATGAATATTTCCATATAACATGACTTAGTAAATTTAGATATGACTTAGCAAATTTAAATATTTTTGATTGATGAGTTTATATAATTATTTTAGAAATAGTGTTTTATTTAAGTGATGTTCTGGTAAAGTCCTCCATTAAATTAGAATTATTTTATGAATATTTCTATATAACATAACTCATTAAATTTAGATATGAGTTAGCAAATTTAGATATTTTTGATTGATGAGTTTATATAATTATTTTAAAAACAATGTTTTATTTAAGTGATGTGCTCTTGAACCCTCTATTAAATTAGAATTATTAAAGGCTAAACCGTCACCCGTCAGAACACACATCATATTACTTATATAATATGCGAACTCTACTTGGCAATGAGAGTCGTCGTCTTTGCGTATGTAACCTAAATAAATGTACCCGTTCATCCTTCCCGGCTTTGTGTCCATAAATAGATCTCTATGGCATGTATGAAGTTCGAGAACATACCGCTATGAACATCACTTTACTAAAAATTCAATGTAAAATTATAAGGGCTCTTTGATTCTCAGAAAATTGAAAGAAGAGGTTAAACAACAAATTAAAAGATTTTTTCATTCTAAAATGAAGACTCCACTCGAAAAATTGTGTCTTCCCTTTCAGACTTTTGTCCTGGTTTATTCAGTATTGTTTTGTCTTTTTCGCTCCAGCTGCACAAATCCCAAACCAACGTTTGCTATATTCCCTCGTTTCTCTCCTCCCACTCAATTACCCACCCAATGTAGATGCATTATCACCCTACGAAGCAATTTTGAAGAACCTTCGAGCAATGCTTTCATATTTGGAACATCCACAACGGCTGCAAATTTTGAAGAACCTTCGAGCAAAGATTTCATATTTGGAATATCCACAATGGCCGGTGTATTACCAATTTGGCCTGAATCTGTACAGAAAATTAAACAGTTTCGTTGAAAGTTGTCCGCCCTCCGTGGATTATTCTCTCAGCTTCTACAACAAGGACCTTCACATTGTCATTTCTTATTGCAATCAATCCAAACATTGGACTTGAAGTTTTGACTATCATCCACTTGCATTCAACTTGGTTCAGCTCATACAAAGTGAAAGAAAGTTCGATTCAGACTGAAAGAGAGTTGAATTTTTGTATTCGCTCAAACTTGTAGGGTATACATTATATATTCAATTCATACACATGGAATGTTCGATCGAATTCATGTTCGCCCGAACATGTGGTGTATACCATATATATTCAATATATGTTCTCCCGAATTTGTGGTGTATACAGATTCGCACGAAAATCTTTATTGGTGCGAACATAGTTCTGCCTGAATTCCCAACCCTAAGTGTAACTTGTTGTTTTCTGGTTCCGTAAATTGATTAATAGGTTCGTTTGAAAGTTATCATTTGTTTCTTTTATTTCAACGTTTTTTTCTTTTTGCCCCATACTAAGACACATTAGCATGCTTTTACCCCTGAATCAACGCATATGCTACTATGTTCACCATTCCTTTCATGTAAGTAATATCAAAGTTGTATTCCCTAAGTAATTCTAACCAACGTGTATGTCACATGTTCAAGTCACTTTGAGTAAATAGATGCTTCAATCCACAATGATCTGTACTTAATTCAATTTATGCACAATGATTTGTCTTTAATTCAATTTTTTTTCCAATTAGATAATGTCTCCAAACTTTCAAGCCATACACAATCGTTAATAACTCCAAGTCATGTGTTGCATACGAATTTCTTATTTTTCTTTTTCAATTACGTTATTGGATTTGCTATCTTTGAAAAACTTTCCACGAATTGTCAGTAATATCCTGCTAATCCCATAAAGCTACGTACTTCCTATACGTTGGTGAATGATGGCCATTCCATAATAGTCTCTACTCTCATTGGATCCACAACGATACCTTCTCTAGATATGATATGTCCCAAATAATGAATCTTTGATTAGTAAAAAGAACATTTCAATAGCTTCCTGTACAATTTGTTTTCTCTAAGAAATTGTAGAACCAATCTCAAGTCTTCGTCATGCTCTTATTTCATTTGAGAATAAATTAGTATGTCATTAATAAATACTTGAACAAACTTGTCCAAGTATTCGTGGAACACCCCATTGATCAAACTCATGAATAGCCCTCAGGCGTTCGTCAAACCGAATGGTAAAATTGTAAACTCATAGTGTCTGAATCTCGTCTCAAATGTGGTCTTAAGGAAATCTTCCTTCTTAATCCATAATTGATGATATCCTGATCTCAATTCAATCTTCGAAAATACCATTTCTCCCTTCATTTGATCAAATAAATCATCTATTCTTGGAAACGAATATTGGTTCTTGATCGTAACTTTGTTCAATTGACAATAGTCGATACAAATTCTCCATGGCCCATCCTTCTTTCTAACAAAAAATCACCGGTGCACCCCACGATGATATGCTTGGACGTATAAGTCCTAAATCCAAAAAATCCTTCAATTGTATTTTCAACTCCTACAATTCCAGTGTCGACATCCAGTATGGAGTTATCACAATCGGTTTTGTTCCAGTTTTCAAATATATTGTAAAATCCAACTCTTTTTCGAGCGGTAAACTTGACAACTCTTCTAGAAATACATATGTAAACACTTGTAATACATGAAGGTTTTCTAGTATTTTTTCCTCACCCTTTTTGTTTAGCTCTAAGATTTAATATAACTTGCATCCCTTAAACATAATCTTTTGCAATTGTAGGGAATAAATAAACCTCAAGGACACTCCCTGGTTTCTTCCTAAAATTACTCTACTCTGTCCCAAATCAGTCATCAAACTTAACCATTTCATCTTGTAGTTAAGTATCGCATCATGTGATTCCAACCATTACATACCTATCACTATGTCATGAGATCCTAATATCATAACATATAGGTTGGCCTTTGTTACAAATTAACCCAAGTTAATGTTACAGTCCATAACCTTTCCTCCAAATTTCTTTTTGGCACCCGATGCCATTTCTACATATCTAAACTCGTCCTGCTAGACTACCTTTACCTTAATTCTCTTTATTGATGCACTATAAATAAATCTCTATGTAGCTCATGGATCTATCAGAATACTAAAGGTTTTATCAACAATCGTACATGATGTCTCGAGCACAGTGGACTGGTGCTCGGCCTAGTGGTTGTTCACCACTGCATGTATCTTATGGGCCTTTCCCAAATCTCCAAATGTAGTGGGTCCTACTGATCTGACCACTCTAGACTTCTTAATCAAACAATCTCACTGGTAATGTGGCTCTCCACATGTCCAACATCCAGTTGTTCGTCCAATTCTCCTGGTCCTCGAAGTAGAATTTGTTGGCCTAACAATATGTGATTCTGGTTTGTTCTGATGAACAGACCTAAACTATTGTTTCTGCTGAAAATGGCGTTGTTGTTTTTGTTGTGGTGCTCTGTAAGGATTCCTCTGATGAGTAGTTTTTCATCTTGGTGTCGAGAACATAGGGCCTCTTAATGTATCTCCATGGCCACAAGTCTGTTTGGTTGGTTTCTAATGATGTTGTGTTCCTGGTGTCTCTTGTCATGTATGTCTAGAAGGAGCCCTACCTTGACCCCCACTTTTCATCTCTTCTTCAACTATGAGGTCCTTCTGAACTGCATCGTGCAATGTATGAGGCATTAGGACCCTCACCTTCGCACAAATGTTGAATTTAAGGCCGAACACAAACTTTTTGACCTTTAACTTCTCATTGTTCAAATGTGGAGTATGTAATGTACCTCAAAAAATGTCACAAAAAAAAAAATTGTTTGTACATTTATCCATGAAAAGTTCTGAGATTTCAAGCAAGTAAGATTTCTATTATAAGGCTTGAGTCTGAAGTTTGTTATAATCCTTACTGTCATCGGTTGTCCTCACCATTCAACTTAAAGTTTCCTAATCGACGATATAAAAGTGTTTACTCTTCTCTTCAATGTTTATCTAAGATCTTGTAAATTATAATTACTTTTCTATCTGTTTGTGCCTATAAACACTACCATAGTCTTAACGATACAAGTAACTTTTTGATTTTATGGCCAATTCCCTACATAAAAATATTTCCATATGTTTGCAATACAAACGACTTGTAATACAGTATGTTACTTCCATACCTCTATCTGGAATGAAGACTCTCCCATCAACACACAGCAACTCCCGAAAATTGCGAAAGGTGACCAGCATGTCGGGATTTCGGAGTTCGGGATTTCGCGAGTACAACAGGCAACATCAACGAAAAACAATTCCCAAAATCGTGAAAAGTGACCAGCATTTTGGGATTTCAAAGTTTGGGATTTTTGCGAATACAACAACTAACATCAACACACAACGATTCCCGAAATCGCGAAAAGTGACCAGCATTTTGGGATTTCGGAGTTCGGGATTTTGCAAATACAATAGCCAACATCAATGCACAACAATTCTCGAAATCGTGAAAAGTGACCATCATTTCAGGATTCTGGAGTTCAGGATTTTGCAAGTACAGAAGCCAAACATCAATAGATACAAACCTCCAAAATGCGAAACAAAGGGAAGGTTAGACTAGTGCTTCGGTGTTTCGGGGTTCGGAACTTCGTGAGTTCAAGTGCCCCAAACTTCAACATATATGAACTTCTGAAATGCAAAAAGGAAAAGTGGGGCCGACATTTTGGGGTTTCGAGGCTCGGGAATTTGTGAGTTCAAGTACCCAAACAACAACATATGCAAACTTCTGAAATGCGGAAAAGGAAAAATGAGACCTACATTTCGGGGTTTCAGGCTTCGGGAATTCGTGAGTTCAAGTACCCAAACAACAACATGAACAAACTTTTGAAAAAGCGAAAAAGGAAAAGTGGGTCCTGCATTTCGGGATTTTGGTGTTCGGAACTTCGCGAGTTCCGGTATCCAAACATCAACATGAACAAACTTCTGAAATGCGAAAGAAAGGAAAAGGTGAGACCCGTATTTCAGGATTTCAGGGTTTCGAAACTTCGCGAGTTCCATAGCCAAACTTCCAACGTACAAGAACTTCCGAGTTGTGAAAAAGAAAGGAACTAACATTTCAGGATTTCAGAATTTGGGGTTTTGGGGTTTCAAATGCTAAACAACAACACACAACAACTCCTGAATTCCGAAAGGTGAAAGGGTGTGGGACCAACACTTTGGGATTTCGGGATTTGGGGTTTCGGGGTTTCAAAAAACAAAACAACATCACACAACAACTCTCAAATTCTGAGAAGGTGAAAGGATGTGGAACCAACACTTTGGGATTCTGGGATTCAGGGTTTTAGAGTTTCAAATGTCAAACAACAACACATAACAACTCCCGAATGCCGAAAGGTGAAAGGATGTGGGACCAACACTTCGAGATTTTGGGCTCCGGGGTTTCAGGGTTTGGAAAAGCAGGGGAACTTCGCATAAATGTAACCAACTAGTCCCGAAAGCCGAAATTCACATTATTTTCATAACTCTAATATTTTTTCCTTGTACTGGTATTATTACTTTCGTCCTGTGAAACAATATGTGTAGAAGGATTCAATATCTGTTACCTAACAGAATTTCAAAAAATCTAAACTTAAGAGTTTATACGCATATATAATTTGTAAAAGGGTACAATAAGACAACAATTTTTCTGTATAAAGTAATTTCTCTTATAATCATTTAGAGTCTCTTTTAATCAGTGTATTAGACACCAATAGTACTAGATCTATGCATCATAAAGATGATTTCACTTCCATAAGAGTTTGGTGATTAAATACCGGTGTTCCATGGAATCTATGTGTGGCTTCCTGGGTCCTTGACTAAAGAAAGGATTTGCTCTACTAATGTTAATCTCCCCTTTTTCTTATTTATGTATATAACATAATTATAGGTGCTTCCGTCTAGAATTTTCTTACAGGAGGGACAATTCTAGGGTTGAGATGTCTATTTTCAAACTTTGCGATAATAGACGGATTATATCCACGAAAATATTTTTATCTTCCGCAACAATTATACGTATTTCAGTAGTTAGATGTGAACATTCCAGCAGACGTATTACAAATATATATAAATACAGATTTCCTTCACATATATTCCTCACAACGAGTAGATATGATCATTCAAATAGTTTACATTACTGCAATTAGGTATAATCACACAACAGATACCTGCCATCAATCAAAACATAGCCATTCAAAATAGAGAGGGGTAGATCAACATATCTGAATCCAATCCGTGGGAAGGCAAAGGGAACAACCATGTTCCTCCTAACCGTACAACAGGGTATCCAAAGTCACTTACCTGATTCACCCCCTATCCTGACCATGAATCCATGAGGGCAAACTTGGAAACTCCTCCTCAGCAATGTCCTTCAATTCCAATAGTTATCCTCTTGCCTCACACTTACTCAACAGTGCTCATAACAACAAGGCATTTCTGTTTCAGCAGTCTCCTCTTGCCTCACACTAAATCAACAGTGTTCATAATAACAAGAGAGCTTAGGAATCCTTTCCCAGCATACTTGGCAGCGTCCTGCCTCATCGCATATGTTATTTATCAATTTTTGCCTAGGTCTTTTTTTCCCTCCTTTGGAGATTTTCGCAGCTCTCTTAATCCCTGATTTTCAGGGGCTGCCAGTGGCCAAATCTCTCATTTTCCACTTCTCATAATCAGCCTAGAGACAGTTCCAACATGTTCCCCACTCATGGAGTCATGGTCAGCTGATTTTAACATGGTTGTTCCATTTGTCCTCCTGCAATTAATATAATTATCCTGTTGTGATACAAGTGTCATAGTCAAATAGTTAGTTGAGTCCAAACAAATCTCTGCTTAACAGTCACAAGAATTAAATACAATTATTACATTCGAAATTCAAAATTGCCAT